>CAKNWT010260657.1:0-12418 GCA_932066315.1 Andricus coriarius
AGGCTGCGGAGAGAACACACTGACCTGCTGTATTCTCCCCGTTGCCTAGAGAAGAGAAAACTAGCGAGCGCCATTCCGCTCCCAATCCCTGGATTTCAGTAAGCATTTTTTAACTTGGTCAATATTTTTGAGCATGTGCGCAGTTTGCACAAAATATTTAAATTAATAAGTCCATAAGTTTAATTGAATGAACAATATTTTATGAATGGATGATCAAAGAGGGTTCACGGAGAAAAATGACATTCAACCTTTGCACAAATGAAAAAGTAAAGTCTCTCCTAAAAAGTGAATTTTCTCAAAAAATCATAGAAAGCATAAATTACTATACTTTCTAGCGTTAATAATGGAAATCTATATATCGTGTCTCAGTTGTCAGAAGGAGGAAGTCTGAATCGAAGTATAGTTTATAGTGTTCTATTGGGAACTCGACTGAGTTTGCAGCAGTCCAGTAACCATTCCTGGATGTCCCGCACTCAATAACGTTCGGGCAGCACCGAACCGAAGCTTGATTGCATGATACCATAATGAGGCTTAGTGCCTCTTACTTTAGCATCCAGAATACCAGATTACAGAGAGAAGCTGATTGCTGCGTTGGAAACTCGGGCTCAATTCTCGGCAACTACGTTTTTTCATCTAACTTCACTTTTTCTGCTTCTGCAAATATGTAAATGTTCATAATTTAATTTTTAAAACTTATTGAATATAGGTATGTATAATATATGAATAAATGTAAGTTTACAAAAAGAAAAGTGACTATATCGAACCGTCAAGAGCCGTAGCGAGTACTGTAACAATTCCTACTCTGGGCCTAATGAAGTTAATACGGCGATTGCACTTTTCAATCTCGAATTTATTTTTATAACGCCAGTTCAGTAATGAATACCTCGACCACCAGCACTAAAGACCCAATTTTTCACTTCAGTTTTGCTCTGTGTTGTTTCTTCTTTTTAAATGCTCAGGATACTTTCCAATAGTATGTAAATCACTATCTTTTTCATTAAAAATATATGCCGAGTGTTTGCGGAGAAATAATGCGGACTTTTCTTGAAAAATTCTAAACCTTATTACTAAATTTTAATTCATTCATACTTTATCTTTTATTTCAAGTAAATAAATTTGATACAATAAATATAAACATTTCAAAAAACATTAGAGATATTTTCTTACACTCTTCTCTAATTCAATTTTTTTAGAAAAGGTTTAACTTATTATAATAATGATAGATCTGTTTGCCGAATATTTGATATCAAAATTATTTTTTACTTTGTATTTTTACACATTTAATAAAACAAATAATATTTTTCCCATTATTTCCCTATTTTTGGTAATATTTCAAAATATTCTAAATTTTTGGAAAAAGTTTGAGACAAAAGTTATTCCCTTCAATAAAATGGCACTTTTTATAGAACAAAATTTTGTTGTTGATATGTAGCTTTTGAAGAAAATCCATTTACATACATATTTTGACTTTGATTTTTACGAAATGAACATAATTCTTGAGGCACATAATTTTCCTTGCGGGGACGTTTTTTGGACGCCGAAATGCAGTAAAATTAGCAAAAAAATTAGTCCTGTCTTGATGCGCGCGATTTTTACAGCTACAGGTGTTGCAGTGAACATTTTATCCTTAAATTGGACATAAATTTTGCGAGCATTGCGATATTAACTTTATACATGGTAAACTTCTTCAGCCTAACATACTGTTTAATTTCCACGATCATAGAAAAGTGTGCTTCAAGTATTCTTGGAGTAAAGTACGATTGCGGAGCGGACATTCTTTCGACAAATACAAAATTTTCGATATTTCAATGTGTGATCACACTGTTAAAAAAACGGATCGAAATTTAATATACATGTGAGAAAAGCCATTTGCATATACCGTAAATTAATTTTAATATACCATTATATTGTAACATTAATATAGATGTACATGGAAGTCGGTAAAACCGAGTGCATGAACATACCAAGTTCTTTGATGCCTTCCAATTTTGTCAAATATTAAAAAATAAAGTAATAACTTTAAATTCGTCGACTAAATTCTTACTTATAATTAAGGTGCAACGTACAGGTGGATTTTTTTTTTAAATTCGCTTTGAATGTGAGTGCAAATATGTGACTTTTCTAATAAATTATCAATATCCGGTTTATTAAATTTAATATACATGGTACCTTCTGGCAATTTCGTATATCGAGGTTTTAGATTTAATATACAAATGTATATTAAATTTATATTGAAATTTCAACAATTTTTAACAGTGCAGAAATCAGAATATTTCAAAAATAATCAGATAAAGCAGAACCGATTTCCGGTATAATAAATGTGAACAAAATAATATGAAACCCAATGCCGATATTCGACAAACAGACAGTGTGTTCCGATAATATTTTTTCCTTTTTTTTTTTCGTTTTTTCCTCGAATAATTTCCTAAATGAAACCTCAGTGACTCGATAGAAATTCTCTCCACACGAATTATGCTTGGGGCAGTGGTGCGTTGGCTGCCCAATTATTTGAACGCGAGCTGCCATACCGCGGCTATTGGTACCGATAGTAAAATAACCAATTGGGGTTGTTTTTTCCCGGCAGGTTGAATGCGCTCGTGCGTATGCCGTACACCCACTATTTCTCGGACCAGACTCACCCGATTCGAATTCATGGTTATATATTGCTCGATCGTTCCACGTGCAGCGAATGTTGATCACAGATTTTTTTTTTCATTCACCGTGACATTTACAACGGAGTGACATTTTATGGATCGTTCGCGAAACAGTCGATAGGAATGATATTGTTTTGTTTTGTAATTCTTAATTTAGAGATTGCGGTATATAAAACAAATATTTGTTCAATTTTCATTATTATACTTTCATCTGCACTTAGAAAAATGTTTGTTTAAATCAAACAGGTTCTTTCTGTGATATATGGCGGAATAACAAATATTTCATTGATTCAAACAAATATTTTGGTGATTTAAACAAAATGTATTCGATTAAAACACGCCATTGTTTAACTGAAATAAATTTTATTTTAATCAATCGAACTCGATGTTTGATATAGGGTAAAATAAATGTTTGTTTGATTCAAGCAAACATTTTTCTAAGTGTGGTATGAATTTGATGGGAACAAATTAAAAATTTTCAAATCCTAAGGGAAAGGTCGTATATGTCCAAATTTGGAGGGATATTCATTTTGAGAGGGATCATTTTTAAGGTTTTTAGAATTAAGATTTATTTTATACTATTATTTTTACTTTACAAATATGTCATTCCTTAATGAGATACCGAGGAGGTCGAGTCTTAAAGAAACCACTTTTTAGTACTTGAATATTATTTAAATTCTATATGAGTAAAACTATGAATAAATCTGGTTTATAAATTTTAGATTTAAAGGAGAACATCTAACTTGTAATAATTTGATTTGCATACAATTATTTTTGGTATAACAAATGTGTTTATGTTGTATATACTCTATAGCCAATGGAGGCAATGAGGCATATTATGAGGCACTTTAATCTTTTAGTGGCATCAATATACCGTTTGCGCTGTTGATATCATTGTCAAATTTTCAACTCGATTTTCAATATGTGTGTGCAGTTCGCATATGAATGCCTGTATTTATATGCACACAAAGGCCACTCATTTTATATTCCGTGATATGAAACAAGACATAACGTTGATTTTGATTTCAAAGCGAATAGACAATGGAAATTAAAATGGTTTGTTAAAATGCCGTTTCTTTTGTGAACTCTTTCGCATATTTATTTTCTTTATGCAAAGGAAGAGTAAGTAAAAAAAATTACGTATTTCAAATTATAAATCTCAAATTTATCTTTCTCGCAGTGAGAAACAAGTAATTTTCGAAAATTATTCATAACTGAAGAAGCAGTTTCATGAGAACGTAAAATGGCTTGTTTCAGTCGATGCCCGTCGGGTCAACGAATTGTGTATTCATATTCTGATTGGCAGTTGTGTCTCGAGTCCCGGCAATTGTCCGCTGCCATTTACTCAAGCTTCGCTTCCATGTTTCTATACCGTAAAATGAGGGGAACTATTCACTTATTCGAAAAAAAATGAAAAAGTAATTATAAACTTTTGACTGTTTCAACTAAACCTTTTTTTGAACATTATTTTTATGAAATTGTATGCATAATATGATATTTTCAGCTAATAATGCAGATAATTATTTTATGAATTAACAATTTATTATTATCCATAGTTTCTTCGCAGAGAATGCACTTCCAAGTTTAAATATTAGTCACTAAGTCAAATGTCAAAGTCACTGATTATTCAGTGAAAAGAATGACTGATTCGATTCATTGGTCCACTTTTTACTGATTGAAATTTAGAGAGAAGCCACATTTTAAAATAGTTTAATTTTGTAGCCTTGAATTTGAAAATTAACATTTTTGTAATTGTTCATTTCGGAAAGTTACTCATTAGTTAGTTGGTTCATTCAATAAAGGGTCGTCCAAATATTACGTAACGCAATTTTCCGGCGATTGGGGATCCCCTCCCCTTTATATAACGCTTTTTCCCGAATTTTCTTGTAGTTTTTAATCATTGTCCTAACGCTAGGCTAGAACCCCTTCTGAGTGATACTTAATATACATGGACAACCCCTAAGAAAAAAACCTAAAGATTTCAAATTTTGAATAATTGTTTCCAGAATTGTTAAATTTAATGTTGACGGCCTTAAAATTAAAATTGTTTGATCTTGTAGGCTTCCTATTTTCAAAATGTAAAACTGTGGAGTTTTAAACGTTTAGTTGAAAACATATAATTAAGTTTCCAATTTAAAATTGTTGAATTTGAAAGATGTTTGTATTTTCTCCTTGCAATTTTGAAGATAACGAATTATGAGACGAAATTTATTCATTACTAATTTTTAAATTTTCACATTCAAATATTTTTATGTTATAAGTGCACAACTTTTGTTGCTTGATTTTAACTCTGTCGAATTTTGATCGATTGCCCAAATATAAAATTTATGAAGTCCCAAGACTTCAAACATTTTTTTAAGGTTTTTAAAAGCGTTCAATTTTAAATTTAATAATTGAATTTGAACGCTTCATAGTTTCAAATTTAAAAGTAAATTGTTCATTTTGTAAAATATTTAAATTATTTACTGAAAAAAGACTTCAGCAAAACAATTTTATGGATCAAAATGTTTATTTATTAAATTTGCATATCAAATTATGTAAATATAACATTTTCAACATTTGTTTTTAATACAAAAATATTTTTTTTCTTGAATTTCTAATAGTTAAATCTTTAGCCGTTGCAAATTCGATTTTCAATTTTCTTCCATTTTCAACTGTTAACAACTCAATTTTCAATTTTCTTCAATTTTTAACAGTTGCTACTTCAAGAAAAAAAGCGAATTTTGTATTAAAAACAAGTGTAAAAAATGTGTTATTTACATAATTTTACATGATGATTTAATAAACATTTCAAGCCATAATTTTTTTTTTTTTAGTAAAAGTCAATACATTACATTCACTCTCAGGTAGGGGATTTATGAAATTTAAAAGATCCCAACACATATCATCTCCTTGTTAAACAATTAAAAATTAAAAACGTTTGAAATTGTTCAATTTTGGATAAAGAGTTAAACCAATCAATTCAACGTCTTATTAACTTTGTATAAAGCACTGAAGGTTAACCAGTCTTGTTCTGGTATTCATTGAAACTCAAGTTTTAAAAACAATTATTTTTAAGAAGAAAATCGTTGACTTTTTCCAAAGCCTTGTTATACTCTTGTAAATATAATCTCTCAAACGTAAAGCTTTTTGTGGAAAAGCGCAAGCACGCTGTTGAATTGAGTTTCACATAAAATTGGATGACATCAATTTGAAAAGAAATCGCATCAACGGGATCTTTTTCAATTTTTAAAGTAATTTCTTCCTCACTGACACCCAGGCGAAGACCGTATGTTTCCTTTCCGATCTTAGTGGACCGATCTCCATGTATTTCGCTACGAAAAATCACCAGATCGGTGTACTAAAGTATCTGTTTACCTTCGAAATGGGTACACTGTATAGCTCGAATGTAATCCCGCTCGGGTATCCTTGCATAAGGCATGAGAACATAAATAATGGCATCACACAGACAACACAGACTGCTTTCAGTGTGTGATCTACGCTCACTCTTCTGGATCGAGTCTTCCAGAGATACATGTATAACTTGGTTTCATACACAAGCCCGGTGAATTTTTATGGGGTCCAGACTCTGGAAGGCCAGCCAAGTTCATGGATACCCTGCAAGAACTGCATTGGAGAAAGGAACTCCCCCACCCTCAATGCCTCCCTCATGTTTCTCTCTCGTAGCTTACATTCTTGCAATTTACACAGACACTATGCTGATTTTACAGTGTTACATATATCATGTTACACTTTGGTTAAATCAAAAGAAATTAGATTTCTTTTATTTCAAAAGATCTGACAATATTTTTGACATGAATAATATATTTGGGAAAGAGGTGTCGATATTGTCTTTTATTGAAATCATTATTTTCTTTTAGGATTTAATGTTCTTGGAATCCAAACATTCAATGATGCAAATAATTTATAATTGAAAGACTTCCAAGTTAAAGAATTCTAAATTCAAGGTATTCAAGATTGGACGATTTCAATATTAAGAATATAAGGCAATTGTTTACTTTGATGACTTTCGAATTTCAGAGTACATGGTTTGAAACTTTTTGGAAAATCTTCTTTCCAGTCTAAAAGTAAAATATCATTCGGGGTAGACCCTAAAAGTTTCGTGTCCCCTGATTACAAATGTCAATTCGACAAAATAGTTATCACAAAATAGTTGATACCCCAAAAAAAACTCACAGCATCTGCCACCCGGGTACCTGGGTACCCCGCCGATGAAATTGTTGTTAAAAGTCAATTGTAACTTGAAATAAATATGTGTATTCAATCAATATTCAATTATTCATATTCTAGAAAGGTATTTCTACCTGAATATCATAATTTAATTATTTATTAATTATTCGAAAGCGACGTAAAACCAGAAACTCATGCGTTGACTTCAATAAGCCCGTTTGTGATCAACACACGGCAAAAATAACTGAATTTTTGCATTGTTATAAGTAAATCAATTTGATTTACGTAAAAATAGGAATTAACTTTATTCTTAACCTAATAGTGGAATTTTGAACCAAAAAGGTCAACATTATTAACATTAATATTATTAATATATTATCACAAAAGACAAAGCCTCAACAGAATACAGAATTTTTCAAACAAATAGTTGTATTTTTAACCGAAGAAGATTGATGTTCTAACAAACATGATATAATTAAATTTTTACAACACTGTCATGAAAATGGCGTGTTTTCGTACTTATGATCTGTGTGTTATGTGGCGCATTTCGAGCGATGCGAATAAAGAACGTACGAAATAAGGAATGCTTACAAAAGGCCTCTTTTCGTAAGCATTCCACATTTTCACAATAAGTGAAAGGATGATAATTAGATAAAGACGGAAATAGGTCGATGTTTTCAGCGACAACTGAAGCGCCCTCGTCTCGCGACTTACCGTGCAGAAATATATACGCTATAAAAACTAATCAGTACTTAAAATATTAAATTTTGTCTCTTCAAATTGATGAAATTTCTTTATGATTAAACTATAAACTTTTATTAGTAATTTGTATTAAAAACGTAATTTTTCATTTATACAATTTAAATTTTCCCGCAACTTTGACTTGAGAAACTATAGCGCACCTAGCGGCGGAGAGGCTACTGGCTTTCATAACCTTATTTCTGAATGCTTTTCATAATCTCGTTGTAAAAAGTATCGTGCATGTCTCGTGGTAGGCCCTTTTCGTGACAAGTGCAGTGTTTTTAGGACGAGTCGTAGGTGAGGGCGATTACATCGCAAAGTGTAATTGTTATTATTATTATTATAGACAGTACATTGCATCAATAAACAATTAAAAATGTATATATTTTGTTATTATTTATAAAATAATCCATATTTACTTTATATATTATTATAACAACATTTATTTTTATGATATAAAATCATGCTTTTCTGTCGAGGTACCCGGGTGCTTTTTTTCAATTGCAAAATATTTCAAGCTAAAAATTTCTAAAAATATGTGCAATGCAAATTTCGATAGAGAATCGGTTCAATCATGTAGATTCGAGAAGCATTCGGCCTATCTTTATTAGAAAAAATTTTTTTTAATAAAATGGATGCCGAAGGGTACTCGGGTGCCTGGGTGGCAACACAAGGTTTAAGATCGCAGAAACGCATTTGTTTTTTCACAAAATGGAACAAGCTTAAGGGGTGCGTGATACAAAGAAAAACATTTGTTTTTTTTTAGGACCCCCTAATGCTGCTGTTACTTTATTGTTTGGCACAACTATTTTACTTGTTGATCTTACTACTCGGGTTGTTAAAATTACAATCCGGATAGTACCACCAACATGCAAAATGGTTGTGCTAACCAATAAAGTATTACCGCATATTTTAAAAATGCAAGTAGCTGGGCCTACAACCTCTTTGTGTGTACATTTTTATATATACACATTTTACTTGGAAAGCGTCAAAGAAAGGATAAAAATCTTTTATTTGTTGTGGAGGGCACACGATATTTCATTCTCGCTGACCTGTAACGACACTTGCCAAGTGAAGCCAACTAACGACGCGTAAAAAATCACTGAAGCGACTAAACGCTAAAACTTTTTGTTTCAATTAGACTCTTGCTTCTGACGGAATTTTAGTGGTAACTGTTTACTGATTCTTCAAAAGCGAGTAATTGCTTCGTGTGTGCATGCTTTCCCCTAAGAGTACTACGCAAGGGTAGTAATGCATAGTGTTATAGCAGATTTTATACAAAAACTACGGCTCCCAGAATGGAGCTAAAACTGGAAAATAGCTTCTAAAAATACTAAAGACCAACTTGCTATCATAACACTCGGTGGGGCTGAAGCAATTTAAAATAAAAGTTCCAAGTAAATGGGATTTTTTGATTGTTTATGGTAACATGGTATCCCACGACATTTCAAGATAAGATTATATGGTAAATGTTGGTTGGCATTTTTTTAAATATATTTTTTTTTACTGAATGTGGTTATCTGCACCTCACGAATATATTAATATGGAAATCAAAGTAATCGGATGAGTGCTTTTTGACAAAACTCGATTTTTGTATTTAATTATTAAGAAATGAAACTTTAACAAGATTATATAGTAAATATTGGCTAAGATCTTTTTAATAGATTTTTTGTATTGAATGTGGTTGTCTGTTACCCCACGAACATTTTAGGATAAACCCCGAAATAGTCGGAGGGTTAATTTAAAAAAAAACTCGATAAACGTTTAGTTGTGAGTCGCAATAAAATTTTACACTGTCACATTGCAATATTTTGGCTTACTCACATTTTTTAATTCCATGTCAATTAAAGTCACAAACCTAATTTTTTCCGAAAGCACCTTTCCGATGATTTTCAATTTAAAAAAAAATTAACAAATATTTATTACCATATAATCTTATCATAATTTCTTAATAATTAAATGCAAAAATCGAGTTTTTTCAAAAATGCCCGTCCGATTATTTTTGTTTTTGTCTTAAAATGCTTGTAGGATGCTATATTACCATAAACAATCAAAACATCCCATTTACTTGGAACTTGCATTTAAACTTGATTCAGCCCATCGTGAACATTTCTTACTACTACATTACAAGTAAAACCGGTATCAAAATGGGATTCTGCGACTCGAAGTAAAAGTCACAGAAGAATACCTTTTTATCTCGCTTTATTTTAATTATTTTTTAGCTTCTTTGAAAATTAGCCAAATTTTGAACGCTGCAGTAATTCAAGGTATTTCAATTTACATTTTTAATTCAAATTTCTCTTTCCTAAGGACTGAAATTTAACATTTTTTTTACTCCAAACTGCATACGATTGGAAATTGTTGATCTATGAGCTCTTCGTAGTTAAAAAAATTTATTTATTAACCGTTATAATTTGAAATAGATACTTTGATAATTAAATTTCACAATTTTAGCAATTTTGTAAATAGTTTAAATTTTGAAGTTAAAATGGTTTAAAATGCTGCATTTCTAAATAGTTTCTTTTTTTCTTTACACTGGTGCCACGTGTTATTGCTGTCACTTATTACTGTCAATAGTAATGCTAATACGTGACAATAATAATAGCTCACAAGTGCAAAGAAATTGAGAAAACGCGCTGTTCCAACCTATAAAGTGTCCCAACCTGTACGACACTGCGTTACATATAGACAATGCCTTTATTATTATTATGGTATAATAAAAACCCCTATATAATAACAACCCCTATATAATAATGACCCCTCGACAGCCAACTGTAAATGCGGTAATTTTTTTCGATTTTGAAATTATATTTCGAAACTTTTTTTTACTTTTTAAAGCTGGATTTTAATGGGAGTGTGGAAAAGGGTAAAAGAAGAAAAGTTTAATGATTTTGAAATTGATATTTGTTGATAAACTAAAATGCGATTAGAACGAAAGTTTCAACTGAATTTCGATTCAACGTGGTGATTGAGGTCAAATAGCACTCGATATCCCGCAATCATATGATGGTAACTTAGGTACGGCAGCATTACGTTTAGACGTCTCTCGGTCGAAATTCAAGCACCGGCAATCTTGGAACCTAACTAAGCGTAACCAAGTGCCACAAAGGTATAACAACTCCTCTACTTCTCAAGAAGCAGAAAACTAAAGTTTCGAGAACTCTCCTGCAAAAACTGACTTCTCATGATTCCGCGAAGCATTTTAACAGTTTGTTTTTAATTTATTTCAATTTTAATATGTACTTTTTTGATTGTTCTAATTAATGTAAATGTATTTTATCTTCTTGCTTGAATTTATTTTCGTTTTATAAAACCTATATAGGTAAGAAAAGCAGAATGTGTGAAATTGGATGATTGCTTTTAGTATACAATCGTGTTTCGAATTTGGGACTGAAAAACTGGTTTCTTTTGTGTCGGATCGAAGGAATTCTATCCCTAGATTGAGCGGATCAGAAAAAGAGAAGTTGTAATTAAATCAGTGAAGCATGGCCAGAAAAGTTCGACTATTGTGAAAGACGAGAAAACGGCTTGACGTTCGATTTATCGTGTTAGAATTCGCGAATACAACTGAAAAATATCATCAGCCCATTTTTTAGTGCTCTTTCTTTATTACTTTTATACTCTTTTTGAACGTTTTAAATTTAAAATACAAATTTATTGCCAAATTATGCGGGCCCACCGTATTTCAAAATCTATGCATTGTTTTTGTTTTATATCAAGAATGTGCCTAATGTTTTCAAGTAGGCAAAATAATTATGGGTTTTAAAATAGAGTTACAAATAAACAATATTTTTAGTTATAACCCCATTTTCAAAACCATGTGGTGTTTATGGCACCCTAAAAATTCAAGAATAATATTGAGATGTTTTATTTTTATTTAAAGAGGCTTCCACTATTAAAGATCACATTTTAATATTGTAATATAACAAGATCAAGATAACAATATCTAACATTTTACATTTGTTTAAAATGCGACACTTTACCCCAAATTTTTAAACAGCTATTTTGCAATGTTGGTCCTATAATTCCATTTTTATCAACATTCAGATAAGGTTTCATGTCCCGAATTAAAATGAGTTACATAAAACAAGAAAATTGTATAATATTAAATAACTATAGAAGATTTATTTCCATTGACAATTTTATGTCTGATGGTTATCTTTGTCCCGTCTGTACTGTATTTTAGCCATACCTTTCTTATTCAAATTGTAATATAGAACAAATAATTCATTTATTCGGAAGATAATTGATTTCATCCCTAAAAGAAAAAAAACTTCTCAGACAAAATCGAACCGATTATCATTCTTTTCACATTGAAAGTCTGAATAATTCCAAGTGAACAAGAAAGGGCAGGAGGGTTTGGAGAGTTGAAGGTGGCAAGGGATCGGGGCTTGAAAACACTAGAAAGTAATCCGCGTAATGGCTCTCGATACCCGACGAACAACCCGCTAATTAAGGACTCGTTGAATTATAGACGGATGAATATCCACAGAGAATTTTCATAGATGAAATGAAAGAGGAAGTGAATCGTTTATTATTCGTTTTCCCTTTTCAAATGCCCTCATCGAAATACTTAGACCTAAAAATAACAGCATTTACGTTTTAGTTTAGGGGCCATCCATAAGTAACGTAACTGATTTTTTTTGGGGGCCCTTATAGAACATTATAGGAAATCCATACATAAAAAATTTTAGTACCTATATAACGTTAAAGTTTCGCCATTTTTCAATAAAAGATTGAAATGATGTTATAAAGACTTCATATCGGTATATTTTGATTTTTTTTATCATTCTGTAAAAAAATATTCCCAAAAACAAAGTATTTCCACAAATTTTGAAATTACTACCGCCCAT
>CAKNWT010260664.1:0-13066 GCA_932066315.1 Andricus coriarius
TTGTATAGACATAGAGAGCTATGACTAATTAAATGAATTATTTTTCTGTATATATCATTTTACACATTTAATATTATTTTACATATTTTACAATCTTTAAAATAATAATATTTTTTATGTTTTTTTTTCCATTTTCCGGTGCAAAAAACTAAACTAAAGGTAAGTCAGGGAATGCTGGGTGGGGGGAGATCACCGATTTCGCGACCCTGTAGATCTGCGCTTCCTCCGTTGTTCGTTTCAAAAAATATCTAACAAGCAGAGGTCGTGAGATGTGCGTCGCCGATTCGACTGGGGCTTTACAGAGCAAAAGTACATCAAAATCCATTAGGTGCATATTTTTTCTTTCGACCTAATGGGCCTTACTTTCCGAGATATCGAGGTTTGAGTATTTGCCCGGACCACGGACTTCGCATTTGTGTATGTACTGGCGTATACTGTAAAGAGTGAAGTGCTCGAGCGTATTTACAACAGACCAAGAAAATTGATTCTTCAAGTTCGAACATAGTTTTAACGAATGCAATTATAGTTATAAATATTTTCGCAAATGGTAACAATGTGAGAGTCGCAATACAGACGTGCAGAATGAGCAGCCACTCAATAGATGTGTAAATGTTCAGTTTATTCTTAAAGTTCAGTGAAAATGCTCTAATGAGAGAGGAGCTTGCCTCGAAAGAGGGCCACATTATTGGCTATCTGAGGGCGGCCCACCTGATACCTTCCTAGGTGAGCATGGTAAAAATTATTTGGGTATAGAAGCAAAATCCGTATAGCCTATAGCGGAGGCCAATTAAAAATTTCAAAAACTGGTTTAAATACAATATATCAATATTCACAAGGAAAAAGCCTTATTTATTCGGACTATTCCAATAACTTTTCCGAATTTAACCAATTCCCTCATCGGATTATCTATTGTAGAGTATAAACTATTAGAATGATATTGTACGTATAAAGATGTAAACCATAATAAGAATAATGAGAATAGTAAATTACAGTGCCTCTTTACATTTCGCTCATATTTCAAAAATTTTTAAGCAGAACATAGTTTGTAAGAAGACTTTCATGTTTCTTCGGAATCAACTGTAGATAATGTAGAAAAAGAAGTATATAAAAAATGATCATATATTTGTATCGAGCATTCATGTGTGAAAGAATAATAATAGACCTTTAACGTACGAAATATTATTCCAAATTGGACTAACAATCCAAAAAAAAATACAAAGAAATAATTAATTAAAAATAATAATTATTAATTATTTTTATGTTACAACATAAAATATGAGGAGGACGGAGTGTGCATCCTCCGTCGTTACAATGAAAGATGTGCTGATCTGACAACAATGCTTTACCGCAGGCATACAAAGTTCATACGCATAACCATAATATATAATATAACACATGCAGTTCTATACATCAAACTTGTTGTTATTGAACAATAATAATCTAAATAAAATCGAAATGGGTGGGAGCCGAATGATAAGACTTAAATACGTAATCAGACCCGAGATAGGAATGGACTTAGGGAAAACTAAGAGTAGGCCGCTTTAAATAATAGGCCATTTCAATTTAATGGAATATGTGCAAAAAGTCTTAAAGCGTTTGATTATAAAAGTCAGCACAAAACTTAGCATAAGTAAATAAAACTTTGTCGATATATTGTGAGTAACAAATGTGTGATATCAAAAAAACCTATTTTCGGTATAAAAACAAAAAAATATACTTACCTTATATGAATAGTTTTTATAGAAATGAAATATTAAATATCAAGTATCAACATTTTGTACTCTCGAAGATCAGAAACTGCACTGTAAAATAGTACATTATGCAACAAGGGGCAAAAATATACTTTTGCCTGGTGTTGCATATAGTATTTTATTCCACTCTCGACTGAAAGTCCACTTTTTGGTCCTGAAAAGCGGGGTCGAAACAAATTCGCATTCTAGGGAGATTTTTTGAAAAATAAAATTTTTTGAAAATTTTGAATTTTTGGAAAAATTTGAATTTTTTGAAACTTTTGAACATTTTGGATTTTTTGAAATTTTTGAACATTTTTAATTTTTGGAAAGAAATTTCGCCCCGATAAATTTTACTTTCGCCCCGCTAAATTTTACTTTTGCCCCGCTAATTTTACTTTTGCCCCGCCAATTTTACTTTTGCCCCGCTAATTTTACTTTTGCCCCGCTAATTTTACTTTTACCCCGCTCATTTTACTTTTGCCCGGCTCATTTTACTTTTGCTCCGCAAAAATATTTTTCGGGAAAAATATGCTACTTTCGCCCCGCTTATCAGGGGCAAAAGGTGGGTTTTTCGGTCGGGTGTGGAATAAAATTCCTTTTAGAACTTTCCACTAAATGTATTGGATGTTTATTTCCGAGATGTAAAGTAAAGTACATTCCAATCTTGCAATGCTTGGAAAAATTCCTTGCAAATTTCGCAAAGAAACGTGACAAAGGTTTCAATACGAGATCAGTTCAAGCTAATATTGCCACACATTTAATGCAATATTTCGGCAGAAGGTTTAAATAAAATCCAAATTCGTAGGCACGGAGAATCGAACCCTAACCGCCAAGCTCTAAGTCCAGTGTGTTACCACTAGAATAGCAAGGGACAATGCTCACCTTACCTAAATGGAGGATCACTCATCCGCTATATGGGCTAAAGTAAGTGTAAGGCAAAATTGCAATACCGGTACTGTAAAGTAACATTGCAATACTCGTATGGTAAACGACGCGTATTCTTCGAAACTGCAATGCATGTATAGGAATTTCCCCTTTTAATACCGGTATTGCAATTCTGCCTTGCACTCGTATAGTAAAAGTGTGGTAGTATATCAAACATATTTAACAGTGCGTCAAAAATCTCGGTTCAATAATTTTTGCGAATAGTGCAAAGAATTTTTTCGTCTCTAATTTGTCATCAGAAGCGATGACCTACTCTTTAATGAGAAGCGTGAAAAGCCAGCTTTGAAAATATTTCTTAACCCTTCGAGGACAGACCTATTTTTTCGAACATCTCCACTCTGCCCGAGTCGAAGTTTATACCCTACTTTGAACCTGCAGCTTCTTATTAGAACCTAATTTGACTCCATTTCAATCTATAGGCTTTACTTTGAATCTTTAGATGCTATAGTTTTCTTATTCAAGAACCTACTTTGACGCTGCAGCACCTCTCTGAATCTACTTTGAATCTTTAAAGCCTACATTTTTATAACTCAAGACCCTACTTTGACGCTGTTTAACCTCTCCTTCAATGCTGACCCTACTTTGAATCTTTTTAGCCCACAATGTTCGAACTGAAGACTATACTTTGATGTTCTATAAACTTTATGAAAATAAACTAACAATTATTTGTTACTCAGGTTAAATTAACTTATTGCTCATCTTAATGACTGCAGTCACACTCATTCAACAAAAATGTTTAGTTTAAGATTTAGCCTAATTGTTATAAATTATTTATATATAAATAAATACTTTCTTGCAATGCTCAATGACAAAAAAATATTTTCTCTTAACTGAAAATGCTGAACATTTGTATGACAGTAATATTCATTATGGAAAACACTAAATATTGCCAATGAAGAAGTCATTATGATCACTTTTATGAATAATTAATGAAATTGTGCATGTTTGACAGTCATTTAAGAATTCATTTGTGTCATGAAATCAATTTATAATTGGTTTCAAAATGATTGAGAATCACAAAAAATTATAAGAATAACATATTTTATATATCTAGCAACAAGTATCATAAATCAATTTTTTAATTTTTAAAATATATTGAAATATATATTTAATAATTATAATAATTTAAATTTACTGATTGCTCTTACATTTTTATTAAAGTATTCTGGTTAATTTTTTTGTAACATAATTTCGTAGAGAAATATTTTTTTTCCAAGGGACATTAAAACTTTTTTAATTGCTTAATCATTTTTGTTATTAAGCAATGACAATTGAGAGATTCTGAAACATTTTCTTAGAGAAATATTACTATTTGCATGTCTACCACTTGATTTAGTAGGAAAAATCACTTCTTTCCGTGATAAAATGCTTGCTGTATGTAATTATTTATAATAATTGTTGGATAATAAAAACAGCCAAACGTGTGAACAATAATTGACTAATAATTGAGTAATTTTCAGGTTGATGTCAACTTATTTCTTGATGAATGTTATTGAAATCGCTACTATTCACATTGTATTCTTTTAAATAAGAAATTACAGAGAATCAAATTTAAATATCTATAGCCTCAAGTTCTGCAAAGCGTATAACGGCGAATACTTTAAAAAACAGAACCAATTTATATTGAACTCTTCAAAAATGGTTTAAAATATTTAACGGCACAAAAATTTGTAAAAAAATAATTATTTAAATAATTGTATCGTATTTAAAAAAATGTGGGGCCTAAAAGTATTAGACAAGTACTAATGACTTTTATCGAAGACATCTTAACGCGCTCCGTTAGCTGAATCGATTGGAGCGTTAGGCGTTTGGTAAATAAACTCAGTGCGTGCGAACTTGGGTACGATCCTTAGTACTGGCCGATTTTTCAGTGTACTATGCGTTAACGATATAATTATAAAATATTATGAATAATATGTGGGCGACCATATGAAAAGAGCCCTTATGGTCGGTTCTAGTTTAGGAGATTAGGAGGTATATTTCATGTTCGAAGAAAAAGTATAACACGTGTGCTGATGGAACTCGCCAAGTTTAAATGCGTTTTTCTTCAAAAACAATTTTTCGAAGTTCCAACTTCAAAAATGCCCCGGGGACTCGTTTTTCAACTTAGAGGGGTCATTTTGAGCCGAGAATTCCGGAAATTTATCCGGCTATATGCATCTATACGTAACTCCATACCGACCATAAGGGCCCTTTTCATGCGGACGCCCACATATATCTATGGAATAATGCCGGATATCCTTGATATTTATATCACAGATATTATTTTATTTGTTCTGATAAATAACCAATATTATTTTTATTCATCTACATTGGTGTGAGATTATAGGGAACCTGCTTTTATGCCACAAGTCCTACATGTAGTAGTTGGAGGCTCAAAGGAGCGTCTAATGTTTTTTTTAATACAGACCCTACTTTGACGCTAAACGTGAAAAAACGGCCGATTTCGGACACTTTTAGCGTCAAAGTAGGGTCTAAATTGCATTGAAATCGCTGCTTATTCAGAACCTACCTTACAGCTCTCAGCGCCTACTAAGGTAGGAGTTACAGGTTCACAGTAGATTCTAAATTTCGACTCGGGTGGGTCAATCTGTCCCTGTTCACTTTTTGATCGTCTATAATTTAACAACTGCTGAACGTTTTTACTTACCAAAATTTAGGGGTATACTTTCATGTGTGCCAAAGTAATTTATAAGTATTATAAGTGTCTTTAAAGTTTTCAACGTACTTGAAAAGATTCACAAAAAAAATCTTTTTTGTTAAAAAATTGAATTTCACGAAAAAAATGGTAACTTTTTTCATTGTTAATATTTTAAGCTAAAAATGTATTATGGAAACTCTTTCTCGATCACAATTTTTTTGTGGGTCAAATTGACCCAGTGTGTACTCCAGGGGTTAAAAACATTAAAAACAGGTAGATGAGACGACCCTACAGTAGATAATGATCCTGCAGTAGATGAACAATCATTTAAGATACTGATGAATGTAGAATAATTAATTTAACGTAATTAAAGGCCATACCACGCTGGAAGCACCAGTTCCCGTTAGATCACTGAAGTTAAGCAGCGTTGGGCGCGGTTAGTACTTGGATGGGTGACCTCTGATACTACTGCGTTGCTGTTGGCGGTCGTGGGTGTGGTGAGCCCATTTTTTACTACAAATCCACCTAAAAAACACCACCCGAATCAGGTAGTGTCACGCTTACCCCTAGAGGCTCGCCGAAAGGGAAATAGCTTAATGATATACAAAGGTTCAGACATGATACATGGTAATATACACTGTTCAAAATGGTTGGAATTCTGCAACACTTCTACAATACAAGCGTGAGGTGAAATTCCAAACAAAATATTGGAATGGCAAAACTGCAATAAATGTATTGTAAGTGTTGTAATGGGTGGAGTCACCGTAGCGCGAACTCCACGGGATATTGTGAAATTCCAATACATCATGTATTGTAGCGTTACCTGACGTTTCGGAAATTAGCTTCCAGCAGAAAATTTTTACAATTAAAATTAGGATGGATTATTTTACTTATATTTGTGCTTATAATGATTAATTATCTATTGTAGGGTAATTATCTGCTGTAGGGTGGTCTCCTCTATGTTAACCCTTTATAAGCCTATTCAATTGATTCAGTAAATATCTAAAATAAGTTTATAATTAAGAAATGTTTACTACTCTTATAAGGTTTGTGATTATTTTGAGAGCTTGGTCCTTATACTATTGATCAGCGCGGTCACTGTTATTATTGTCTTTCGGTCGAGACCTTGAGACCACGAGCGTGAAAGGGTTGTGTTTTTGTGGTGGTGGCTCGCTCAGCTTGGTTGGGTAGTTTCCAGCTTTCTCTAATCAGTTCCGTTCCGACTTTCGTGCCGGGAATTTGTGGTCTCTTTTGTGGGACCTAGATCGGTGCGCTGCATCTCTTGGGTGATGTTGATTTTCGGTTCGTATTCCAATCCGTGAATTAAGAAGGCGCGTAATGCTTGCTCTAACGTAAAGTGTTCTCAACTGAAGTGAGGTGATAAGTGGTCAATGAAAAATGTCTCGTGCCTTTCCTTTCTGGATTCAAGTGAAGTAATTTTCTCGATGCGATCGTGCTCTGGTGTTGTGGAAAGTGATGAGTCGGACGGCATAAACTACTGGTTGCATCGGGATGCGAGTTGACTTGCGGGTTGAAATTTCAATCATGGTTAAATTAGATTGAGTCAAGTGATAATCTAAAACCATTAGTATAATCCCGGCCAACCATTTAAAATATCGGTTATTTTCACGACTGTAGTTAAGTATCTTATTTCATCAACTTTAAACTGACAATACGTTTCTTCCCCGCTGTCCCACGCCAGCTGTCATTAATTTATTAAAAGGTAAATCATTGATTTTATAAACTATTTTTTTTCTTGCATAGTTTTTCCTAACATAATGAGTCTAATTATTATATATAAGAAGAAACGGATGAGATGGAAAATCGTTCGTGTTATTAACGTCTGGGAATTTTATATATATAGAGATGGTGACAAACGTGTACGACAGCTTCGAGATAATTATTTTTATTATGATAAATACATTTTTGGAAAATTATACAGACAATATGACGTTTTGAAACCTGCACAGGTTCCCTCATCATATTAAATAATTATTAGATGTTGAAACCATGCAAAGTGAAGATGTTAACTTGTGATAATATGAGTGGTCGTATGAGAATTATGTAGAAAATGACACTCGCAAAAGTTGTCAAGGCAAAAAATGTAAATTTGAGCGTTATTATATTAGCAAGGCGAAAATTGCATGAAAATCAAATTTAAAAGTCAAATTTAAAAAATAATTAGTGCAAATAAATTCATGGTAATGAATTTTTGGAATTTGCGTTGCTTCAAAATGTAATGAATATTCAATTTGCCGAGGAATTCTGAGCTGGTTTCGAAACATCATATTATCTGGATAATTTTCCGAATGTTTGTTGATTATAATTGAAATAATTGTCTGGAACCGATCGTAGTCCTTTGTCACCATCTTTATATAGAGTCTAAAATCATGTTGAAAAATTAATTGATACATTCTAAGCTAGTTATTTTATTTAGAAAATTCTCGCCTTCTTTTTTAATTAAAACTTTTAAATAATGTATTTCACGTTGAAGCTCTATTATCATTATTCCACATATGAGCATTCAAGCCAAATACATTATTGCTTTCTATATACTTCCGAATATTGCGTGCTGGTATCAGATCAGAATGGCGTTATACGTTATAAATTTTTGCTCTTATTCCGAAAATTTCCAATCCTGTATACTGCTTTTTAGGCAAATGCGCGTACTTGTTTTTCAAGTCTCCACAGTAGAAATCAATTTTTTTCCGTGACAGGTATGAGCAGATCATTTTATAAAACCTGTTTCCCGACGATAATATAGCACTTTATATAGCCAGTACGTTCTTACAGTAGCTCTGCGATTCGCACTTTGAAATAAACATTAAAACTGTCTTATGAAGTCTTTTCATGCCATTTTTGATGCGACATGTTCATACCTTGTGGAAAATATAACATATAGGATACGCATGCCACATAATATACTATTTTTGCTTTTCCGGAAAACTTCTTACTCTTTATCCTGGTTTTAAGCCAATTTTGAGTATAATTTAGTAACTATTCACGTTAAAAGTTATATTTAGTATGTTTTTACTTATCATTAAAAGTTGAGATTATGTACACTGTTAGAAGTAAGTTCATGAAATTTCATGGAAATATTAGTAAACGTTTTTACACTACGGTTAGTGAAAAACTCATTTAAATTTCGTGCAACACTGAAATTTAAATAGCCTTGTTTAAATTTCAATATAACTTTTGAAACTATTTTAAGAGATAGTGCATTGAATTTTTTGTAAATGTTCATGAATATCCTGTAGATATTCAATGTGAATAGTGAAACTTTTTTAAGAACAGTTCTCTGAAATTACTTCTTTCAAAATGACAAAGTAAAACCAATTTTGTACATGTAATTGCAAAAAACGTAACAGTCAAAAGAAAAATATATCATATACAAAGCTTCAAAATTTGATTTAATGAATAATTGTTCAATTTTGTCCATATTCTCATTTAGGTTTATTAAATTTAATAAAAAATGTTACTTAATTTCCAAAGCATATTTATATAATTTACGTAAACAACAGTAAAATTTATTCAGCCACCAATAATATTTTATGTTCAAGCAACTGAAACAGGGTTCACAGTCAATTTGATGACATTTCAATAACTTTTGTTTCGAAATTAAGTTTCGTGTCACTGAAAATTAATGAATATGCGATCTCAAATTAATTTTCAAAGCCAAATTTATGAAATTTCAGTGACATAAGTCATTGAAAACTGACTGAAATTTCAGGAAATTCCTAACAGTGTATGCTGGCTTTGAGAAAGATTCGCATAGAAATTTGTAAATCTTTATACTAGAAGTTAATTTAAATCCACTGATTCAAATTCTTAAGGTCTTACCCAAAGTTCTTATCCATTAACCTAAAAAACTTCCAAGTACCGAATTTTATGAAAATCTGTTCATTCATTGCATTTAAAAAAATTGATAGCTATATGATACTATACTATCAGGCAGCGGGAAAAATTGAGTCCTATGGGTTTCACGTTATGAAAGTGAATACAAAATTGGTAGTTTAATGAATAAATTATTTTTGTTTGAAGCTCAAAGTGTTGTACGTTAACAGGCTTAAATCCAATATGGCAGGAAATTTTTTGTAGTTCGCAAACCTAAAAATCTCATAAAAAGCAAGGAAATTTGAACATGTTTCAACGACCGTCAACTTTGGAGGACAGTGTTTTATTGAAAAAATAATAATAAAAATCCGAGAAAAGTCATAAAGGTACTTTAAACATTATTTTCAAGCAATTGCCTTTAGAATTTTTTCAAAATGTAACGCATTGTTTTTTTACTCCATCATCATTTACGATGGAAGGTATCAGGTTTGCGTGAAATTGAACTTATCCAGGTTTCGTCAATTCTCGACGTTTTTAGAACTCCTAGGGTAGAAAAAATTATTCTTACGTACACTCACCTCGCGCACGGTGTCCATTCGCACCGTGTCCATTTTCATGCTTGAGTGATTCCGCGTCCCCCACCGCGACCTCCTTGGATGCCTACCACACCGCTCGCCGAGACCTGAGAGTGCTCGCTCGTCCCTTTAAATCCGGTTAAAACTAGATAATAACCCCATTCGCACTCTGTCCAATTACCCCAGACGCTGGACACCCTGCGGGAGGTGAGTGTACATGTATTGCTATCTACAGTCTGACGACGCAATAACTTTGTAAGGAAGATTTTAATCAAAATTTGTTTTGGTACACTTTTTCGTGGTCCAAAAAGACAGGTCAGGTTCGTTAGCCAGCCTTCTATCGTCAGTATGTATGGTTTTAGCCAAGAAAAAGAAAAATTCACAAAGTACACTAATCTTGAGTGTCGTTACATAAGAAAACTGTCATATTGTGGATGACAAATTAAAATAAGTAATTATAACGATTAGCCTAAACGTTAGCTTTTTTCAACGGTCAATCCTTGTTTGACCCTGCTGAGGGAAAAGCAAAGAGAAAATAAAAAACAAAAATTACTGTTAAGCAGGGACCAGACCGATACGAAACAAAATACTTTTGTGATATTTGTTCTGTTTGTATATGGCCAACACGGAACTATATTCACTTGATTTAGTTCACGTTATGCAAAATACCAAAATTGTTTGTTTCCAATCTGTCAAAGCGCAACGAAAAGGAAACAAAATATTTGTTACTTTTTGGATAACGTAACGTAACGAAATAAAGGTTTAGTACGCGTCCCTGTTGCTAAGCGTCACAAAGCCTAGCAGACAATTTTTCGTAATTAAAGATCCAATACTTCATTTCATATCAGAATTTCATTTTCATTGTAAAATTTTCGTCAACAGACATTTAAATAAAAAAATTAATAGGTTTCTTTAGCTAATATAATAAAATTTCCATTGCTGTGCCTACAAAAATTGTGTAATTGTTTTTTTTTTTAAGTGAAAAGTTCCAGAAATATGCCTATAATCATGTTGTCATCAGTTCTAATTAATAAAATTAAGTGATTCAAATTTAAGGCAGTTATTTAAACTATCTGTAATTATTAACAATTTCCAAAAAGTATGTAATTGTTCTTTTCTTCGTGGAAATTGTAATACTTAAAGACAGTTTTAACACTCTCATTCATGAAATCACAAAATGTTGTCGGCGTCTGTCTGTCAATATGTATTTCTGTATGCATGTTTGTGTATGTGTGGTTACCTGCATGTTGTAGCCACGCTACTTTTGAAGGATTTGTCCAATCGAGTCACCCCTTGATAAACTTTTTAAGGGTTCTGAAATACAGGAAAAAATATTTTTCTAATAGATTTTTTTTTATTTTTTTTTATTTATTATAGCAATTGTAACCCAGAGAGAGGGTTATTTTGCTTAATTTTCTAATAGATTAAAAAATGTCAATGAAAATTTTTACTAGATACAAAATATATTTTGAAACTATTATCATGAAATCTTTTGATTAGGTCTAAATTAAAAAATTCATAAATCAAGAAATTTTAGGAAACATTTTGATAAGTCTTAAATCTATTTGAACATTATCCCCATTAAATTTTTGGATAAAAACAAAATTCAATGATTTTTATAATTTTCCAAATTACGAATTTTAAGAGATCCATAAGTTACAGTTATGGGTTTTAGCAGATGATAACAAGATTAATTAATCTTCATATAGCGACATTTTTGGAATGCACACCAAATTAAAAAGTTCTATAAGATATTAAGGTCGCCAGGAGGACGATACAATTGCTTCTTACAGCAAGGGGATAGAAACAGTGACAGGGCTGGTCCATTTTATTTGGTTTATATGGTTTTATATTTCAAAGGCAACCATCTGTATAACCTAGCTGTTGAGCGCGAGTATCGCAATGAGAATGTAATCGTCAAGGCCGTAGGTGCTTTAAGAACCTTCTTCATAGTCAAATTGAAAAAAATATATTCAGTTTCACTTTATGATTGTAGTTTATGAGAGGTTTGAATCACAGTTTTTGATTTGTGCGTTCAAACCTGGCGCATTTTCAGGGCAGCTGAGAATAAAAATTAGTGCAAAATATGGAGCAAACGATAGTCATCATGAAAAATAAAATATGTACATTAGTTTGTAATATCTGAATAAGCAGTACCAGATCGAGGAGCAGAAATAAGACTAATATACATTTGATATAATAGTGTTAAACATAAAGTAGAAGTGTAGTCGAAACGTCGCAATGTGATTTGAGGGACCTCTCAGTCTAATAAATTTTGACTAGTAGTCAGAAAAACTTTCACTCTTCTTATAATGTAATAAAGTTCACATTTTGGACAAAATCGAGTGCGAAGCACGAGATACGTGATAAGAATGTGTTTGTTAAAGCTGAAGGAGCTTAAACAAAAGAGAATTCACAATCAGCAAATTGCAGTTATTGATGCTTTGACCTTTAATTATAAAAGGTCAGTGCACAAGTTTGGGGGAAATACAAAGACCGAGCGCGTAGCGCGAAGCACGAGAACCAACAGTCGAGCGCCCTGGGCGCGTTCAAACCTGCGAGCCGCGCGCGCAGCACGCGATGAGAATATGCCCGCGCTAAAGAGGTGCAACACTGGTCAAATCAAGAACAATGTCAGAGTATGAAAGACAAACCAGGATACTGGACAAAGGTTTACACACATTAATGATATTTACAGAATATATAATCCGCAAATTTGAACTATAAATAAGCGAGAACTTGGGACTGATTTTACGTACGGATTCTGCTCTCCCCATGAAACTGGATTGTTAATATTACTATTGACGCTATACAGGATGCAAATTATTGCATTAAACTCACCTATACACTGTTAGAAATGTTTGGGAAATTCCGACAAATGCAGGATACTAAGGTGACTAAAATTTACAAAATTAAGTTGTCTGAAACGAAATTCAGTAACTTTTATAGTAAATTTACAACATTTGTAATAAAATTCAGAAACGCTATCAAAAAATAAGAAATATTTTTCTAAAATTTAAAAATTTAAATAGAAATATAAGTTATCGTGGCCCAAAAAATTGCGCAGTTAGCAACTGCGCACTCCTCGCTTCTCGATCGCGTTCGAAGCTGACAAAGCATGGTGGTTGTGTTCATGGGCGGCAAGGAACGGCGAAAGGTTGTGTTGAATTATGAGGCAGTAAACCTATTTTTTCTGATATTGAATGATCTCAAACGTGAAAAGGGTACAAAATATGCATAGTCCAGTCAACGAGGAACAAATTTTACTAAAAAAACAAAAATTCGGATAGGTAGAATTTTTTTGTTTCACAGGTACGTTGGGGATAGCTTTATAAAGA
>CAKNWT010260676.1:426-14880 GCA_932066315.1 Andricus coriarius
TAATTCTTTCATTTTTTATTTTATTTTCTAAGATTAAAATAAAAACTACACATTCTATCAAAAAGTGATTGCTAATAAATTTGTAGATCTTTTTTAAATGCATAATTTTTGTCTATTCATCTTTTTACGTATCTTGCGTCGTTTTTCCAAAGATTGAATTTTTTTATTTTTAATGCTATTTTTTACGAATAAAACAAGAATTACGCATCCTATCAAAAAGTGATCAATAACAAATTTGTAGATCTTTTTTATATGCACAATTTTTGTTTCGTCACCATTTTCCATATCTTGCATAGTTTGACCGCAAAATTAAATTTTTGATTTATCATTATTTTTTTGTGCCATCAAAATTAGAATTTTTAATTTTTCATCAAATTCAGAAAGTTGTTATGACAATATTGTAGGGTGTTCAAAAAGCAACGATTTTCACCTCCTGCCTTTCTTTCACATCGTGCGTTTTTTGGCTTAAAATGTTAATTTTCATTTGTTTTTTGGAATTTTGTAAATGCTATAACTTCGGTAATTTTTTTCTATAAAAAAAAGTCATGAGAATATTTTGTTCGCCTTTTTGAGTAATATTAATATCCGTCCATAGAATTTTTAAATATTGAAAAAAAGTGTTCTCAACATTTTTCAAAATGTGCTCACATTTTGAATTTGTCTACAAAATGGCTGGCCAACGAACTTGACCTTCATTTTAGGACACTTAAAGAGTATACCAAAGCTTAATCCAATCTGTCAATTCTTTCGAAAGTGATCGTGCTAACAAACTAAAAATCTACATACCCACATAACCACATACATACATACATACGTACAGACAGACACATTCGCCAAAACCTGTTTTTTGGGTTCAGAAGGTCTCAAAACGTGGACATTTGACAAAAAGGGGGGGGGGGGGTCAAATTTTACAAAAATCTAATACCTTCTCTGATGAGAATGTAGAAATGTGTCCCCAAATTCAATACATTTTTAAGAAATAAATCGTCGTAAGTTGGGCAAATATTATTGAAACTGTTTCAAACTTGATATACGAACGAAATATAGCCTATCGATGCTTAAAAAATAAAGAAAAAGTTGAAAATCTTGTATTGTTAATTAATATTTAATTGAAAAGTGAGACATATCGGTAACCCCGTTTTTTCAGTTTCGCCGACAAAAAGTATGGAGGGAACTTCAGGGTTGATACAACTTCCATTGAGATATTTGTTCCTTATTTTTAAAGGAAGATTTGTGGAAATTTTTAGATCGATTCATTGAAAATTGGCGGAAATATGCATTTTACAATAAAGCATGAGGCGCCGCTAACCATAGCTCCGTGAGTACTGAGCACCATCAGGCAGCGGACTAGCCGTTTGGCTTTCCAGAACTCAATATTTTCAATGATTTTTTCATGCTTATCTGCTTAAACGACCCCTTTATCTCCCCGAGAAATATCGAAATGACAAACTATGATTTATACGATTGCTTAGTTAACTAATTATATTATTATTATTATTATTGTATTATTCTTTTTAACACAGATATATCACATAATCACATAAACTCAATAGAAACGGTCTCTATGATGACAATAATTTAATGAATAGCAGTGGTTAAACTTTTACTACAGACGTAATTTTCTAAATATTATTTTTCGGCCAATAACGAAATACTTTTATCGTTATCATTATTTCTAACGCAAATATATCACACATACTCAAGTGAACCGGTCTCTAGGACGACTATAAGTTAATGAATAACAATAGTTGAACTTTCTCTATATACATGTGATTTTTAAAATATTATTTTTCGGCAGAAGCTTTAATAATTGTAATTTAGGTAGAATCCACTTGTATCATAGTCATAATAACTCACCTCATTTTTGGCTAATTTCTTTTCGTTTTCTGAAAGTTTGTAGAGATTTACACTCTTGCCCAATAAAATTGGAACTAGTTAAATTTTTATTTTTCCCTGTGTGACAGGCATTTGGTCTGCTTTGTTTACAAACAAGCAGTTTGTTATGCAGAAAAAACCAAAACATTCACGCGCTAAAGACACTTAAAATGTTGCTTCCTTATATGAACATAACTGAAATAATTATAGATGCAAAAGATAGTTTATCATTTCGATATTTCTTAGCGAGATGAAGGGGTCGTTTAAGCAGATAAACATTAAAAAATAATTAAATATATTGAGATCTGGAAAGCCAAACGGCTAGCCCGCTGCCTGATGGTGCTCAGTACTCACGGAGCTGTGATTGGCGGCGCCTCATGCTTTATTGTAAAATGCATATTTCCGCCAATTTTCAATTAATCGATTTGAAAATTATCACAAATCTTCCTTTAATAGTGAGGAACAAATATCTCACTGGAAGTTGTATCAACTCTGAAGTTCCCTCGATATTTTTTGTCGGCGAAACTGAAAAAACGGAGTTACCGATATGTCTCACTTTGCAATTAAATATTAATAAACAATACAAGATTTTAAACTTTTTCTTTGTTTTTTGAGCATCGCTAGGCTATATTTCGTTCGTATATCAAGTTTGAAACAATTACAATAATATTTGCCCAACTTACGACGATTTATTTCTTGAAAACTAATTGAATTCGGGGACAAATTTTTTTAAGTTTATTAGGCTTATTATTGGCAAAAATTATTCGATAATTAAATAGAAAATAGAAAAAAGTTCCGCCTCGTCATTATCTACAAGCCTATATTTTTCAAAAATAAATTTTTTTAATTTTAAAATTTCCGTCTACCCAGACGTTGGGACAATACTTGTATCCGATCTCAAGCGCTGGGCGAGTTTCTCGATCCAGATCCTCAATTAATCATTCTTGCTCCGCGTTCAGCTAGTAGCCGAGCTCTCGCGTCACACGGACACAGAACGGAAAGGTGGGTGGAAAGTGGTGGGACTGGATTTCTCGGACCGTCCGCACACATCGAAATAGGCGATTCACGCCTCACTTCGCAGCTTAGTAACAATTCCAATTTTGCAAATAAAAATTCAATTCTTTTATAATATGAAAGACCGATATAAAAACTATCAAAAGCATCAAAAACCTGAAAATCGATTTTTTAACCCTAAGGTTGTAAATTTGCAAAATATCGTAGAAAAGAGTTATTGGAAATACATTCTTGGTGATTCCGTAAACGAATTGAGCCTATTCGTTTAAAAATGGGCAAGCTCCTGATTTGTTGAAATAATTAATAACTCTGATAAATTTGTAAAGCATTATAGAAAATGTTTTCTTAGGAATTCTGTAAAAAAATTGAACATATTCCTTGAAAAATAGCCAAAAGACTATTCGCTGAAAAATGGCCAAAAGTCTATTCGTTGAAAAATGGCCAAGCTCTGAATTTGTTTATGGAAATTGTTTAAGTAATTAATAATTATTATAAATTTGCAGAATATCGTAGGAAAGAGTCATAGAAAAGTTAAAAATAACTATACTCTGCATTTTTTTATGTTGCTGCTTAGATTCTACTGTTTCGCTTTAATTGAAATAACAATAACATTAATAATATACCAGGTATATAAGCTTAAATCCGCTGTTTTTTAGGCAAAAGAAAGTCGTTTTTTTTGCAGAAAATAAAATAAACTTTATTCAAAGTATTTTCCCTCGCTTGCTATACATTTTCCCCATCTCTCGGGCAATTTGTGTATACCACGCCAAAAAAAGTCTTTATCTTTCGATGCAAACCACTCGTCAAGCCATTTTCCGACGTCTTCATACGAATCGAAGTGTTGTTCAGCGAGCCTTTTTTTACGCAAATCACGGCGCAATTTGATTAGTTGTTGGTGGTAGCGGTGAGCATCGACAGTTTCACCAGGTTTTAATAGCGCATAGTAGACGACACCCTGCTGATCCCACCAAACGCACAGCATCGTCTTGCGTACAAAGCGATTAGGTCTTCAGAAAGAAGTTGATGGTTGTCCGGGATCGACCCACGATTTTCTTCGTTTCGGATTCTCAAAATAAATCCACTTTTCGTCTCCAGTCACCACACGATGCAGAAACGACTTTCTTTTGTGTCTAGCAAGCAAGATTTCACATGTGTTTTGGCATCGCTCTATCTGCCTATCGTTCAATTCATGGGGTACCCATTTCCCCATTTTTTGGATCTTTCCCATGGCATGTAAACGCATGGAAATGGCCGGTTGAGTAACACCTAACTGTTCGGCAAGCATTTTTTGTGTTTGTGTATCGTCCTCATCCAAAAGAGCCTGTCATTCATGGTCCTCAACTTTTTTGGCCGATTTTCAAGCTTTTTGTCACTTAAGTCAAAATCACCGTCTTTGAACCGGCGAAACCAGTCTCTGCAAGTTGTTTCCGATAAAGCACTGTCACCATAGGCCTTCACAAGCATTCGATGTGATTCGGCAGCCGATTTCTTCAAATTGAAGCAAAAAAGTAGAGCTTCCCGCAAATGCTCCTTTTCTGGCACAAAACTAGACATGATTACTCAAAGAAAAATTGATGTTGTTGTATAAAAAAACTGAATATGTGCACTGATTTCTGTAGCCAGGTGTTGAACTCACACAAAAAAAAGCATGACGTTTCTATTGTAGCTAAATATGTTCACTACCGCCATTTCTGAGCAAACAGCGGATTTAAGCTTATACACCTGGTATAGGTAAAGAATGGAAAGGGAGATGAAAATCCACGACACCAAAAATATCTGCAGTTAAAGGATTAAAAGAAAAGCATGACAAAATACAAACAGCACATTCATGTTTCAAAAAAAAAGAACGTGAGATTTTTCGAACGATACTTTTGGCCAGGTATGTACGCGGTGATAATAATCAAGTACGTGAAAGATTGTAAAATTGGTCAATGAACGAAACCATTTGATGGACTATAGGCAGTTTATTTACCTTTCATGAACGCTAGGTCTGTATCTCTCGAAATCCATCTTGGAAGAAATTTTTCGAAGTGTTCCGCGAACTTAAAATAAAAAAAATCGCCATATTCCCTCCCAACGTATCGAAAACCATCGATTTAAATCAAAAATAGCTACTTGAAAACGATTATTTACTTCCTGAATGAAATCAGGGGTGATCCGCTCGCCTATTAGCAGAACCTTGAACAACACGTCCTATGGGTACAGCGCAAAGAAAAGCTGGATTGAATATAATCGTACCTGCCTGCGTTATATGAATGACCTAAAAGTATTTTTATTTATTTTGTAATTATTCGCAAAAAGTTCCGAGGGCCTGAGTTACAAAGTAGGATTGCTTGTAATAAAATATAAGTAGTTTTAAAAGTGTAGATAAGTATTAAAAAACATCTTAGTTGGTATGTTGTATGGTATTGAAGGTGAGACAAAGGAGACTGCTTAAATAGATGTTGCGAAACTTTCGTTTCGCACCTTTACTTTATCCAAAACGCACATAATCTTTTGTTTCCTTTCCTTTACGTTTTGACAGATTGGAACGAAATTAAAAACGAAATTGTTATAGCCTCATATGTTACCCGACTGCCTTGTTATATTAACATAAGATGCACAAGTAAATATAGTTAGGTTTTGGCAGTATAGAAACAGAACGAAAATCACGAAAGTATTTTGTTTCGTTTCGGTCGGGTCCCTCATACTGAGCCCCTGTATCTGTAAAGGTTTCAAGGTTTCAATAATTTCAGATGAGGGGGAGGATGAAGAACTAACTATAATTGCTTTTGTTTTAGTGGGGTTAAGAGTGAGTCAATTTGCTACAGTCCACTGCAAAACACTGTCGATGTCCTCCTGGACCATCTGAAGTAGGTTATTAAGTTCACTAATTCACGGCCAAGGTCTGAAGTATAAATATTAAATAAGATAGGGACTAGAATGGAGTGTTGAATCCCCCTCTTCCCCTCTTCCTTAGCTGACTGATCTTCTTTACTGTTACATACCCGCTGAGACCGGTTGCACAGATAAGATTCAAACCATTTAATTCCTATATTAGAAACATTGAGAAGTATGAGCTTTGACAGCAGCAGCTTCTAATCTACAGTATCAAAGGCCTTCGAGAAGTCAAAGAGGACTGACAAGAGTGTACACAACCTTAAGGGAAAAACTGTAGAAGTTAATCGACATCACCCTGCAGTTTTCAAACGACATCCATATGGAATTCGAGCTAGACGAGTACAGAGAACTGCACCTGAAACAAGAAGTTGTCAAAACAGAGTTTGGGCTTGAAAATCAGGCCCTCATTAAAACAATGATGAATGATGAGTCGTATAAATATCTAGGCATCTAGCAGTTGATGGGACCCTTTCACATTGCTGTTAAGGAAAGCTTTACGGCCGTCTTTTTCAAGCGGCTGAAAGCCATATTGAAAACTAGCCTCCATTGGCCCAACATGATCAAGGCCGTTAACACCTACGCAACTCCGCTTCTCATCGGAACGTGAAAGGAGTGTCCTTTTGGGGGAGGAAGCGGCGTGTTAAATGTTCGTCAATTATCTGTATCGGAGATCACACAACTGAACGCCTGTTTGAATAGCAAGCGGGACAATCCACTGCAACACGCCTTCTGTAAAGAAGATAAGAATTACACGCCTCTGAATCTCGCTGATCCGAATTATACGAACATCCATGCTCCCCCTCTTGAGCAGATTGTACATGAAAAAGTGGCGGTTATGTGGCGATTCCAATCATTCCATCGAGCACATGATTGATGACGGCAGAAATTTAGCTCATAACGAGTATATTCCCAGACGCAATGATGTTCCTGGTATCATACACCACCAAAGTGCCTTAAATCTGAATATACTGCAGGTATGGATGACTTTTTATAAGTACGTCCCAGCGGCTATCTTCGAAAACGAGAACTACCGCTTATACTGGGATTGGACTAGCAATTCGGAGAAGCGGTTGAAACGCATCAAAAACATCGACGTGATAGTTCCCTTTAACAGAAATATTCAGAAGTATAGCCCACTAAGGCAAGAAATCATAAAGGTGTGACAATTGGAAAATGTTACAATGCATCCTCTCGTAATTTAAGGAACGGCCAAACGCGAGAACGTCGTTTCAAATGGTCGGACCAACTCAGGAGGGACATCCTTAACCAGTTCGCAACATGCACCCGGAATATGCTCATAAAAAGCCTCAGTATTTAAGTGATCAGGTATCCTTTTTACGCCGGAAAGGGTATGACGCTCTTCATCAAGAAGAAGAGCAACATCCTCCAGCGAACAAACCATCCGTTCCAGCAAGACCACATTTGCAGATAGCCGATAATGCCCACATGAGAACTAGGAGATAAAAAATCCACAAAAAAGTATTTCTCAGGATGAACAAATTAGCTGCAGCTAATACTGCTCTCCCCGATTTTCTCTCCGAGCTACATAGCATCAAATAAAAAATTCACTCCAAAAGTTAGGGCACTAGCTCGAAAATCAAGGAAAGCACACTAAACAAGTATAAACTGTTAACCATCAAGCAATACTGGTTACAAGAAATAAGAGCTCTTTCAAAAGCCAAAGAGCACCTTAAACGGCAGGTAAAGTGAATTCAGGAAAGTTCCACCTTTTCTACTCATCCTTTCCCTCTATTCAATAAAACGTCATGTACCGTTGAAAATCCACCTAGTCGAGAAGAGATTCCATTCTTCTGGTAGCAAGTATATGGAGATACTTATCAGCTAAATGCCAGATAAAATCAGCAACTTTTGGTGGAAACAGTTCACTTCTACGCACCAATATCTGGCTCGTATATTTACTACTTTCTTAAACGGAGAACAACCCATATCGCAGTGGTTAGTGGAAGGACGCACGGTACTGATCCCTAAGACCGAATATTTATCAAGTGCAAATAACTACAGGCCCATAGCTTGTTTAAACACCAGCTACAAGCTATTCACCGGCACCCTCAAAGAGAGGATATTAACATCTATCGAGCCGGTATGGAGTGCAATAGTTGAACAACATGGCTGCAAGAGAGCGCTGGCAGGTTGCAGGGAGTACCTGTTAATAGACAGGTTTATTACCCAGGACTCGATCAGGTATCGACGCTCTTGTGGCGGACAAGAGTTTTCACAAAATCTGATAAAAGACAAGTGACTACCAGCTATAAAACATATAAGAGGGGGCCTTCCAAGGAGACTCTGTAAGTCCGATACTTTTCTGCATCTCCCTCTTGCCTCTATCTATTGTCCTCCGAGGCAAAAGCTCTGGATACCTATGTGGCCCGCCGAACAGAAGATAATATAAGGTCAACCACCTTTTATACATGGACGACCTTAAACTCTTTCCTTCCTCGAAAGAGGATCTTAACATCTGTGTGGAGGCGTTGAATAGGTACTCTGAAGCGATTGTCATGAGCTTTGGACTGGACAAGTGTGCCTGCGTCCACCTACACCAAGGACGACTAGAAACTACACCATCGATTGACGATCGGCATCTTCAACTCATAGGCGGAAATACCATTCAGAATCTTGGTAATGGAGAAACATCCAAGCGACCAATATGCTGGCCGTACCTATACTGCTCTACACATTTGGCGCTGTAAAATGGAACGTCGATGAGTTGAAGCAACTTGACCGAAGCACACGCAAGATGAGACAATCCATCGAAGTCATCATCCTAGATATTCATTACCTCGGACATACCTACCTCGAGATAAAGGAGGTAGATGCTTGCTAAGCTTCGAGTTTCTTCATCGAAGAACGGTTCTGGCCACACCTCGCTTACTTCTAAATAGCACAGATTTTCTTATGCGACTCATACATCAACATGAAGTCGCCAATACTGCGGCTTTTCTATACCGTGCCGCAGATAGGACCGGAGAGGAACTTAGTCTTCTATTTGATTCGAGCGACAGTACACATTATGCGTAGTCAAGAGGTATCGACGGGTCGGTCCAACACGCTTCTCAAGTCTGCTGGATTCAGATCGGAGACTAAGGGATTTCTTTTTGTATGTCAAGACGGCGTTATAGACACCTTAGTACACTGCAAGCGCATAATAAATGTACCTGTAGGCGATGCCAACTGCCAAGCGTGCAAGCAAGAGCCAGAAACACTTAGACATGTTCTCAGTGGATGTTCAAGAGTATGCATGCTACGGGTACATAGAGAGACACAATGTGGCTCTAAAATTATTATATTACCTTCTACGGCACTTCTCTGGTGTTAGTGTGACCAGTGTGTTAGTGTGTTAGTGTGACTTTGGCAGCTATGTTGGCGATAGCACTGCTTCTGGCGGGGTTCTCCATGCCAGACAGGCAAAGAACGAAGAGGAAAGGGACTAAGAGGAACTCCAAAACCCATAAATTAGCATGAAGAGCATATTAAAGATATGGAAACGCTTCTCGCTTCCCGAGGTTCATCGGGGCGTCACTTGAGCCACCGCTGAGAGCCACAGCATGCGGGACGGTGGTGATGGTGAGCTGCGAGGTTGTCAGACAGATCTCACTAATCAAACAGCTGGCCAGCAGGATACCGCAATTAAAGAGGAATTGGTGCATCTCTACTATGAAAGTGCGATATTTGAAATCAAAAGCGAAAAAGCATACATTTTTAGGACGAAATTTGCTACAAAATATCCTCACATAAAAGAAAGTCGTACTAAGAGATCTTATCGCTAAGGTGAAGGATATCAGGACTAATCTACACATCTCAGAAGACCGAGCAATGTAGATTAAACAATCGGTTGATTCGGCGTGGAAAAATGACGACAATGAGCATTAGTTAAAGGAAGCCGCGTCACACGATCAAGCAGCGGAATTGATGTTCTTCCACAATCTGTTAATGGTCCAGCACCACTATATTCTCCAGAGGTAGATAGCCTAATACAACCAGAGGCAGAAGCAGAGGTTCAGTATCAAAGAAGGCGATTAAAATAGACATGCCATATGAACAGAGATGTTATGTGCATTTATTTTTTGGCAGAGAAAAGTGGGCAAAGTGTGAGCAGAGAACATCATCGAGTCTTCTTACGTAAGTACGCAGACCTCGCAACAAGAATAAATTAGCAGAACCTAGCAGACCAAAAACGCTGAATATCTGTGAACAGATTTCTTTTGGCTGTTGAAATAGCTTCCATCAAAATGGAAGTGGAACAGCAGCTTTCTATTGATGAACTCTATTTGGAATATGCGGATAACGAAGACCGGATTGAAGCTGAAAGCCCAGAAAAACTACAGCACTTCGAAAGGAATTTTGGCAATGCTTTACTAGAGTTCAGACATGTTTTACCTATGCATTTGAACGCAACACTTAAATTCTTTAGAGGTGCAAACTCTTGTGTACTGTGCAGCTGTAGCAACCGTTACAGAACTAGGCCTACGAGTGCAGTCCTTGCCCAAGGAAGGGATCGAGATCCACAATGGAAGATCAGGTTGGATATGGATGTCAGCAAAGTAAGGTGCAAATTGGGTCTTCTGACTCAATATAAGAAATGAAATACAACCAGAAAGCTAATACATCATGCTACTAAAATCATCCACTCTCGGTACGACGAGACATTGACACCAGCAATATTGGACGAGATTATAGGCTCAAAACGGCAGAGACTTGATGTTCTTGCTGCTAGACTGCGTCAGTACAAAAAAAAAGTAGTGCAAGAAGGCAACAAAATCGAACCTTTCAGGCAGATGAAAGAAGGTTCTGTCTTGAACTGATTGTAAAGCCAAATAACCAGCAAGGCACCGAAGTCCCTCAAATGGGAGACATGAATAACTACTGGTCGGGTGTTTAGGGAAAAACTAACAAAAGCAATTTGGACACTGAAATTTAAGAATCTTAAATTAGATTAAAATCAAATTCAAAATCCCATTTAACGTCCAACACTCAAGTCAATCCATAGAAGTCTTGAAAATAAAACAAGAATCCAACAGTAAAATTTCAGCAACGACTACAAAATGCTCCTATCGTAATTCATAAAACAAAACAAAAAAATTGGTTTCTTTAGACTGAAATGAAAAAGAGGAGAGAAAAATAAGAAGGCAACCAACCAAATCCCCTTCCTTCTCTTTTTTTTCTTTCGTCTTTTTCATCTTTATTACTATCAAATCACGATAAAGAAGCATTAATAATATTCACCAATGTTTCGCTGCTCACACAGCACCCTTATCAAGGTAAGAAAAAGTAGAACAGGTGGGAACAGCGACGAAACTACGACTATATCTCCTCAATACCTCAGAACTAAGTGGTTGCAACTGGAGAAATCAAGAGCGAGAAATAACCCTGAAATATAGCTAACTAGCATCACAGCTTCAGATGTTTCCACGGTTTTGAAAAGGACATCGAACACCCAGATCTGATGCCAGGCTTTATGCTCAAGGGCTTTACGCATATGTTGCCTAAAAAACCAGACGCTCAAAATCCATCTGAATTCATACCGATAGCCATGTCTTCCAACAATTTAAAAATGCCCTACAGCCATCATTGCAGATATGGTGTATACTCACTGCGACGAGAATAACATCCTAACAGAAGAACAAAAATGATGTTGTGAAAACTCGCGGGGCAATCAAGATCTATTCACCACAGACGCTGCTGCCATGACGCAAGCTCGTAAACATTGAAGAAACTTTTACATATATTTACTACAATCAAGCGGTTTCTTCCGTACCATATCAACATTTCTTTGAAGTCTAAAAATAGACCAAATTTGCCCACACATCATCAACTTTTTAAGTCGTGCGATGATGCTTTGGGGTACAAGAATCAAGTATTTTGATCATGGACAACCAACGAAAACTAGGTTAATACGCATTACGATGGGTATATTTTAAGGAGACTTTTTGCACTGTGGTTCTGTTTCGTGTTGAACGCATTGAGTAAAACACTAAATACCATGTCTCATGGGTTTCGAATACATGATAACGAGGAGGGTCATCCTGTGACCCATCTTCTATACATGTATAAACTGAAGCTACACGCTACTTCGGATCAGAAACTGCAGCAAGTGATCGATGTCACAAAGCAGTTTTCCAATGATATCCACATGGAGTTCGGACTAGATAAATGCAGAATAGTGCATTTAACCAGAGGAGAATTAGGAACCGCAGAGCTAGAGAACGATTTCGAGAATGGCATTGAGGCAATGGCTGTGGGCGAGTCATATAAATATCTATGTATTCTCGAATGTAAGAGTATTCAGCGTACGATAGTTAAGAAAATCCTAATGGCTGCGCTCACTACAAGACTCAGATTGATTCTGAAGAGTTCTCTGAACTCGGCAAACAAAATCAGGGCCATTAACCCCTATGCCATCCCTATCCTCACGTACTCTTTGGGCTCATCAAATGGTCTAACACGGACCTTGAAAGGTTTAACAGTACCATCCGCGTAGTATTGACGGAGCACCGAATGCACCACAGTAATTCGGCGTTTGAAAGAGTAGTTCTGTCACGACATAGAGGGGGTAGGGGCGTTGTAGATGTCTAGAAACTGTGTAAGTCACAAGTTATATAGTTGCGAGACCATTTTAACAGCAAGCAAGATGTTGTACTTTACAACACCATCTGTAAAGCGGATCTTGACTACACGCCCTTTTATTTGTCCTCAGAGGAGGCCTTGAATATCAGGGCAGAAACCATAGCGGAATTAGAAACGCAATGGAGACAGAAAGCCATCCACGGCGAGCACCCCAAAACGTTGGATCAGCATGAAATGGATGGTGAGGCATCCAATATTTCGCTGAGAAAGGTCGTCCTGTTTCCAGAAACGGAAGGATTCGTCATTGCGATTCAGGACAGGGTTGTCAGCACCAGAAATGATCGCAAACACGTGTTACATCAAGACGTGGTTGACCGGTGCCGATTATGTGGAGATACCAACGAATATATCGAGCACATTATTAATGGTTGTCGCGTAGTCGATCAAAGAGAATATACGCAAAGACATAATGGTGTGGCGGGAATTATACGTGCACAACTTTCCCTAAACCTAGGACTATTGACAGAATGGATGCCTTTCTATAAATATATTCCAATGCAACCTGTACGACCAAGATCCATAAGTATAGCGAGCTAAGGCATAACGTAAAGACAATATGGTGGAATGTGAAACATGCATCTATTTATTCTATTGTGATTTCGGCTACAGGCAATGTGCATGCAAGATGCACCAAAGATATTCAATATTTAGGAGTCAGTAGGGTAATAGCAGCAGCTCAGAAGGCGGGTTTAATTAACACCTGTGGCATTGTGAGAAACTTTCTAGACCATCAGGAAGCAAGCGACTAAACACCTGTGGTATGGCAGATGGTAGCTCTAAGAAAGCATCCAGAGGCGACTGTTGTCACCTCCAACGCTCGCGACCGCTGTGTAAAGATAACAGAGGTAAAAGACGTGCTCCAAACTACACTACGCCCTTAATTTTGTACCTACAACATCATCGCAAAAGATTTCAGACATAGTATTAAATTAAATTATGACATCTTCGTCTCATCAGTCACTTTACTTAGTCCGTGGCTATGCTGAAAAACCAGGTTTACCCGAGAAGAAGTTAAAAAAATAATAATAAGGCTCAGTTTCGTACATCTTCATGAAAAAACTCATCAGTTCTTCTTTCACTGTTGTATTCCAGTTGATGTTCTCTCACGGTATTTCTGTTGTGGTGTTTGGCTGAAAATCGCTAATGCTAGCCAAAGCATCCTCAGCAAACATAGTTGATGTTCCACTGTTTACCTTTGTTCGTGGATGTTCTTGCTGGACAGCTTTTTGATTGACAAGATCTGCCTGAACATGTGGCAGCTCCTATATATTCCTCTATTCTAGCCCATATATTCCTCTTAGTCCCTTTCATCTTCGTTATCAGCTTGTCTGGCTTAAGTCGAGGAAAACGAGGTCTGTCCGGAATTTATCCGACATTGTGTTCTAACTTTGTACCGAATCGTGCTAGTTGCGTAAACGTCTAACTACGTACGCGTCATTTCAGGATGACGCAAGGCACCGAACAAAGAATTGGCATTAAATTTTGTCAGAAACTTAGCCGTTCATGTTCGGAAATCATCTTTATGATTCGGAAAGTATATGGCGATGAGTCTATGAGAGATACTAAAATTCAAGAGTGGTTTGGGTGATTTAAAAGTGGTCGTACTTCAGTGGAAAGTGACCCTCGCTCTGCTACACCCGCAACGGCCAAAACACGTTAAAATGTGGAACCAGGAAGGTGCTACGCACCATGAATACGTTCCAAAAGGTCAGAAAGACGTTCTGAAGCGATTAAATGACGCAGTAAGAAGGAAACGGCCTGATTTGTGGAAAACTGGCGACTGGGTGTTTCACCACGGAAATGCACCTACCCATTTGTCGCAGCTTATTCAGCGATTTCTAGTGAAATGCCGCCTTACACAACTTGGGCAACCGCCAAACAGTTTTGCCCTGGCTCCCTGTGATTTCTGGCTGTTTCCTAAATTGAAGTATCCTGTAAAAGTAAAACGATTTTAAGACATAGAGAAAATAAAACAGAATGCGAAGAAGCAGCTGTTAGCTATTCCAAACATGACTTTAAGGAGTGCTTCTGAAAGTGGGATAA
>CAKNWT010260681.1:0-18562 GCA_932066315.1 Andricus coriarius
TAAAAGATTTCAAATTTAGTAATACAGTTTAATAAATAGTATTTTAAACATAATACCTATGAATCTTATTTTCTCGTTCAATAACCTTTTATTACCCACCTAATTTAATGATAATTATAATATAATAATTCAGTCCATACGGAGTGAAATTTCACCCTAAATCGGGAGTATTCAACCACTCTTTTGGAGTGATACATTCAATCACTCTAACAAAAGAGTGGGCTTTCCACTCGGTTTCCGAGTGATTGAGTCACTCCAATCGAGTCAGACCATTCACCTTAAGTAGTAGACTGAATGAATTCACTCCAAATTGCAGTGGCTCAAATCACTCTACTGGATTGACTTTCCACTCTCTTAGGGTGAGAAGTCACTCTAAATTAAAGGGTGAATTTTCACTCTTTTGAAAGGTGACGACTCACTCCAAATGGACAGGCTCACTTCTGACTAAGCTGACGAGTGAAATCTCACTCCGACGGAGTGAAGTTTCACTCCAGGAAATTTAGAGAGTGAGGGTGATTTTGCTTTAAAATCGGTCATGAGCTCAGCCAGATGCATGATACCTTTCCTTTCCTTTCGAAAAATATAATGATCTTCCTTGCGAGAAAGAATATAAAATAATTTAAAAGTCTTCCGTCGCAGTCTCCACTCTAAAAATATGGTCCTTGCTAGTTTCTACAAACTTATGGGGAATTTAGTATACGAGATAGGAGTCTTGTTTCGAGGGATTAAATGGTATTTAACGTCTTCAGGAGATACATAACTGACACGCGACTATTCAGTTCGGATACTTTATCTCGGGTCTTTGACATTTGACATGCTCAGTGTGAAACATGTGTGTTTCTTTTTTCGAAGATAGTGATTAGCTATTCATGGGAGTGAACTTATCTGTCATGTAGAGACTAGAGAGATTAGACTTTGAGAATTCTGTAAGAAATTATGCAATTCTTTCAAAGTTTTGGAAAACCTTTTAATTTGAATGTGCTCGAATTTAAAATTGTTTAACTTTACATAGTTAAAATGAAAAATTTTGTCATCCGTGAATAATGAAAGTTATTTCGACTGTATGAACTGACAATATATGCATGCCAAAGCAAAGTAATTCATTAACAGCGGAAATAAAAATAAAATCAGCTTTTTTAAGGAAATAAAAGGACAAATTTGTGAGAAGGTTATTTTAGAATAAAAATAAATCCTTTTTTGGACCCCTATAATTATGCGCAAAATACCTAGTATACCTAGCCATCAGGACTATCCTCTTTTAATGCAAGTTTGTAATAATAAAAAAAAACTAATTCTATCAAAAATAAGAATACGAAAATTTGAGTATCTGAAAGATTAGTTCTTCCCACACTTTTTTATTCTTCTGAACGAAATAATATTACTTCCATTCCACGAAGGAAAGCATACACCTAATTTTCGATACCCTGATTTAAATTTCAGGGAAAGACAGAGACTCAAATCATGAATTACTGAGGGAAAGAAGGGCTCGAAAAAGAGGGGGATGGTGTTCCCGGAGAGCGTGCCAACGTGTGAGAACGAAACTGTCAAGGGCTGGGACTGAGTCAGGAATACGACACCCGGTATTTTCGAAATTATGACTTTGGGGAGGGTCAGCGCCAATCCGTCTATGTATGCATGCACGTTTCTCGCCGATCTTCCTTGGTTTTCCGAAATGCCACCCTTGTCACGACGTGTAAAACCTAGACATATATGAGGGTCTCGGGTTACGTATCACTTCCATGTGGTCTTCACGTCAAGTTCAAACTTAACAAATTGCTAGGCAATAGAAATCCCCGAAACCTGAATTCGTGCTGTCCCATCGTCATGAATTTACGTATGATTTTTAATAGGATCTCCTGAAACAACAGCTGAAGCTTCCGCTTTCTTCATTAGTACAAACTAATTGACATTATAAAAATTTAGCAGGAGGAAATGCACTCTTTTTGTTCAAAAAGGTCTACAGGACTGAAAATGTTTAAAGTTATTTTACGAATGATTGCTAGTCACAAAAATATTTAAAAATTTAACAACAACCGTTGTCTTGCATAAACGATTCTTGTGGTAAATGTTAAAATTTGAGGTTTTTTTCATTTTTAATTTTCTTTAATCGCCGAAATTGCTATATATATGCAGATATTCCTCAAAATAATATATCTTGGGTAATATTTGGTAAAATATAACAATTTAAATGCTTTTAAATAATTAACATAAACATGTATGATAATACAGACTTCTTTTAACATAAACCAATTCAAAATGTTGGCAGTTTAACGGATAGAAATAATCGGGGTTTAAATTAAAATAGCTTCAGAATAAATAATAAAACTGCCTGCAGATTCAGTCCATGAGAAATCTTGTGCAAATAACCGTCCGAGATGATATGCAAGAGCCCGATTAAGAACTATGATAAATTGTTTAGAAGAATATTAATTAATATTTGTGACTAACTTAAGACTCTCAACCTAGTCCTTAGAATTAATGAATTCATACTTGAATACATCCACACAGAAAAAAGCGGGGATTTGAATTGGATATTTACCCTAAAATAAGATGTAGCATTTTTTAGTCAAAAGGGACTTTAATTGAGTTGTTAAATAAAATAAAGTAAAATGATGTTGCCCCGGCAACGACTTAATTAAGACTTGAAAAAATTAGACGCAGCAACTCGAGATAAATTGATGTGAATTCAAAATAAATTCAAAGGTGTTTTCAAAAATGCAAAAGAATTCAAAAAGATTCGGGTAAATCCGTATGAAGAGTCAGGTTAGGGTTACTTTAAGCATTACTTTTTGGAAACTTTTCAGGAGAGCCAGCTTTAGTTTGAAACATTTGGCTAAATTTAGAATTATACTCTAAAATGCTAGAATTCGTTTTATTCGTTTTAATTTCTAACTTTCAAATTATGACTCACTTACGATTGATTATAAAGTCGGATAAAATACCAAGAGGTCAATAAACATATGTCTGGAGACAAATTAATTCAGTTTATAGTAGGTATAGCATCCAAGATTTTTTATTTGAATGTAGGCATTAATTTAAAAAAAATGTAATTTGATTAGAATTCAAGTAAGCGTAATTAATAATAAAATAACCAAACTTAGCGCAAATCCGAACAATTGCGTGCAAACTAACCCCACAAAATACTTCAGTCATAACAAACACAAATTTCGGCTAATTCCGTATGGATGCCAAGCCAACACTATCAAAGTGTTTCGAAAACGAAGAGTTGTTGAAGTAGTGTAAGAGCATCAATTCTCGGTACCTTAGCCCAATTATTGGCCTGCCAAAAACCGAAGTGAATTTATTTAAGTTTGCATAAATATTTAATTGCACTTTACAGCTAATATATGCATTATACGTAAAAATGATGGTAGAATTAAAATAATTAAAGCAAAACAAGCCAAACTGTCATATTATCTAATAAAATAGAGATAGGTGCAAACAATTTTAGGGTGCCTAGAAGTGGTTCTCTTACCCTATATTCCATAAACGAAAATGCAGGAAAGTGAATTATTTTATTTCATTCATCTTAAATTAATGCATAGAATTCCATAATATTTTGTTAAATCCTACAGAACGTTTATTTTATTACAACAATGAAAATCGATGAAAATGGGCTGGATTCTATATACTGAGCAATCCCAACCTGATTCTATATACGGACTTACCCGAATTTGATTCCATATTGCATGGACCAGTCGACTTCGGAAACAAATGTACATATATCTGAATTCAGAAGCGGTGAGCCCGCGTAAAATAAAATTATTATCTTTTAAGCTAATAATTTCAAAATGACCAAAACATTTCGTTTTCATAGCTAATACTATTCCACCATTCATAAAATTATAATAAATATTTTATTTAAAAGTAGAAAATTATTAATAGATATAGAAAAAATTTTAATCACCTGTTTTAACTTTTTTGTAAAAGAATTGTCTGTATTTTATGTTTTGTGAAAAATGTTTCAACGACACTGATTACATTTACCAGCAGTGGAAGCACGTGACGCATACTGTGGTTAGAGATCAGCGAGATCAGTAAGGATTAGATAGGATTCGTGCGGTACACGTCACTGCTGCGGAAGATGAAGTTCACAATTTTTAAATGTCACTGACCGATTCTCGTCGTACGTTTAGGAATTTCCATTCAAGCGAATACAATTTGGGCAAAAATATCGTATTTTTAGAAGATTGCATTTTTTGATTTACTCAAAAAAAATTTCTTGTTAGTTTTTAGATGAAAAACGCATTTTTTGTAAATTCTATTCTTATATCTGATGTTTTGAAATGCAATATTTATATCTTTGTTGGTTTACTAGTCAAATTAGGAGAGTCCAAAAATTACGTATTTAACACTGAAGCCTTTAAAAGTGATAAATTGAAAAAAGAGCATCCAAGTTGAAATAAAATCAAGTTACATTCACATTAAGATTGTTGTAACTAGATTAATTAAGATTCTTAATTTTTTTATTATTTTCAACATTTTTCTATTAGTCTTACCCTTCTTATGTATACGAATATACGTATATATGTAAGTATATATTTTCACAGTGACGTTTACACTTGTATTTTGAAAGGAAATTCGAGAGAAGCAATGCGTCTTTTTCGATACGAGTGATGATCTTATTTTCGAGTTTCTCACACTCTAGAAAAATATCATCGACCGCGTTCGTCGGGAGGCGTGAATGAAGAAGACAAAATAAACTTTCCTCTTCCTTTCCCTAATTTTCTCTCTTGGGTAAGAGCCCTTGTACAATGTAGAATCTGGATAGACCCTCTGAGTATACAAACTATATACGATCATGAACCTGTCTGGTAGCAGCTGAGATAATGGGAAGGAAATCAGTTCATTTCTATGTTGATCCTGCGGCAGGAAACCCTTGTGCTTAAGAAGTCGGTGATTGTCCGGGTAATCGGGAAAATCGAGCTGGAAAATCGGGGTCGGCCTGCTTGATCAATTCATCGCCTCGGTTGCTGCACGTGCAACGACTCACGAAATTTCGTTTATACGAGACTAAAATTCGAAATTCTTCCAGCAAATTTCTACTTTTAGGCATACAAAAAAAGATAAATAAAAAATCATTTGCTTGATTGAGTTCCATAAGCGCAAATATATTTTCAATACTTTTTTTCTATGAATTTACAACAATTTATACTTTAGGACCATACCTTTTTTTAGGAAAGTTATTTTTTAGGGCAAAAAAACACTACACTATCACTGTGTAGGGGATCATTATTAGGGAAACTGGACAATCGGGGCACCCAAAAGCAGGTGATCTTGAAATTATATTTAAAAAGCTTTTCCATCTTTGTTTTAATTAAAGGTGTCATAATTCTACGTTGGGACCACATTGTCCAAACGCGACCTAAATTGTTATTTGTTAACTTAAAATACTTCAAACTACTTTCTGCCATAACGAGTCACTCATGTGGTGCAATATTCTTAATTGGCATGAACTTTTAACACGATTTTTATCAAAAGAAAAAAAGCAATCCTATACTTGTTATGTATTCGCCAATTTTCTATCAGTCCTTTTAACATTTTTTCACTCAATACCAACATTGAAAAATAATTAAATCTTGCAGGTTCAGTAATAGCTAACATATATCTGAATTCATATTTTAGTATTAATTTTAGAACATCAATAACAAATATGCCTCATTTTAAACCCTGAAAACATTTGTGTACAGTATGTTGAGTTTTCTTTACAATTGTATCCAATTCACTTTGTATTGTATAAGAATAAGTTGATGATTTCTTGATTTTGTTGGGTAAAATTATCCAATATTATGATCTGCAACTTTTAATTATTTAAGTTTATATATTATAATTATATTATATTATAACTGACAAACAACATTTGTAATGATTTTATAGTTTTCTTGGTAAAATAGTCTGATATTTTTGTGTCTGACATTTTGCATTTTTTATTTCGTTGTCCAGATACTTTTTCTCTCCATCAGAGAACCTACTGATTTTACACGAAAGAACTCCACACAAGAACGAAAATTGACTTTATTTCCCACAGTTAATACGAACAGAACAATATCCTAACCCTAATACGTCTTCAGTTGCGAACTCCGTTTCAAAATATAAACAATTTTCAAAAAATAATTGCATTAAACAGATATCTTGTGAAAAACCAATACATTTATGTTCGTTAAACTTTAAAATTGCTGCGCATCCTTTTCGTCAAACATTTACGAAGTATTTACAAAAAAAGGCAACTTTTTTTCTTTATTTTTAGCCGAAATATGACACAAAACGTCGGATTTTAGAGTGAATTGAAATAGAAAACTTCTAAAAAATAAAATTCACACCGTTCCACCTCCCCGAAAAACCCTAAGCTTCGCATATGTTTACGTAATTTTTCCCATCGAAATATCTTCAGTAGTTTAGGAGATAAATTAATTTTCAAGATTATACTTTTTTTTATACATAATTTCAAAACTGCCTTTCTTTTGATCATTCACAATATGAGGGATCATTTTACTAATGATCCCCTTCACACAGGTGACATTGAGAATTCATTAGACTTATTAGAGCGAGGGCCCAAACCCTCCTTCTCTATGAGCTTACCCTTCTCACTAACATTAAAAAAAAAAACAATTTATATAGTGGCTAAGAAGCAATATCTTCGCCACCCACTGCACTCGAATTTTCAGGACGACAAGCATATCAAATTAGAATTTAAAACAAAAGTAAAATGAACCAATTTATCCAACCACCAATTGTGAGAAAAAAATTATATTTGGCTAACCGAGAAGAGGAGATCGATAATGTCAAAATTTTTTTGTATTAAAAAATATTTTTTAGTTTTTTTTTCACAACTATAAGTATTTAGGGCCAGATAAATCTCCCTTAGTATCTTGTATTAAATTTCCCAGGTTTTCAACTTGATATCTTATTTTGTGTGGACATGAGTTGGCGACAAAAATGCCAACAATGCTTCGTCTTCTAATTGACACTTTTCGGACATATATATATTTTTTAATAGATGCACATAGTTTATTTTGTTTCTCTTTCATTCTTAAAAGTTTTGGACAGATACTTTTAATTACTACATACACGTAATTTAGACCATTTACAAAAAATTATAATTGACTAAACGGTCGGTAATGTAACAAAATTTATTTTGATTAAATAATCAGTTTTTCATCATTCTAAATATTTAGGACCAGAGACACCTATCTTCCTGCCTTGTATTTAGTGTGCCAAATTTTCAACACGATATCTTATTTCGTTTGGACATAAGTTGGGAAAGATACATGTAATTTAGACGAAAAAGAAATTGGTCTCGTGTAATTGAAAATCATGCAATCTGCATTACCCACAGACCCGCGGAAGTCTGTGAAGTTGGCTGTTCGCTGCATAGTGCTGCTCTCATGCAACCAGGCACCCTAAGCCTCCATGCATTTCACGTGTCAAAGTTTTTGTATAAAAAAGTACCTTCTCAATCCCTACCGCGGCGCGACATTGGCCTCAACACAGGCAAAACCCTCATCAGTGATGATCGTTATATGTTTGCGACTGTCTGTCATTTGCTGTTCCTTGTGGTTACATATTTAAATTGTGATTAATTTTTAAATTTTGTGAATAAATTTTTAGTGTAGTGTAATCGACTGTAACTGTTTATTTCATACGCCGTGTCTTCTTTGCCAGCTGGCCTCTTCTTCTCCATAAAAGTTATTATACCAAAGATATTATTATACTTTCATATGCATAATACTTTTGACGTTTAAAATTATCATACCAATATAATACATACCCCAATAAAATGATTGTAAAAATATGAATTCCCTATCTACACAATGTTTCCTAAAAATTGTACGTACGTCGACGTAGTACGTTAATATCAACGAGTATATGTGCGTTGTTGCCCATTGCTACCAAATGTCGGGCGTGTTTTATTGGTTCACATTACAGTGTTCCCGTAAACATTGAACTGCATTGAACCTCCAGAACACTGTAACGTGAACCAATAAAACACTTGCGACAATTGGTAGCAATGGGCAACAACGCACATATACGCGTTGATATCAACGTACGTCGACGCACGTAAAATTATTAGGAAACATTGTGGAGACAGCCTGTTGAGGCGAATCTGGCGCGGCGGTAGGGATTGAGAATATACTTTTTTTATTCAATAACTTTGACACATGAAATGCATGGAGGCTTGGGGGGCCTGGATACAACTGATACGTATGTGCAAAAATATAAATTTCTATATTTGCGTTGCAAGTGCAAATAATTATTTTTTCACCATTTGCGTATAATGTTAGTGACCAATGTTTGTTTTTTTGTATCCCTTTGATGGATACAAACCTCATAACCTCATAACTAGCCCATTGCAAAAATTGAAAATTGCTTTCAGTGTTTTCATAATTTTATATATATTCGTCTCGAAAATTCGGGACAACTAGCCAAGCTTATGAAAAATAATGGAGTAGTCATCCCGAACTTCGGCACGATGAGACACATCGTTATTTTTAACGAAACTAATAATAATGCATCTACTTTTACATTAGTTTTTGTTTACAAAACTGTTTTTAACTTGAAATCCCCTTTCTTCCTTATGAAAATTCAATACATATAATTATTTATTATTTGAAACAATAAAAATTCGTTCGAAGTAAACAACATATTGAATTGAGACTCTCAAATAATAATTATTCCGAAAATTGGCTGATCATATTTCCGAGAGGGGCTGAAAATAAACCCGATTTCGTAAACCTGGTCAGATTTGATTATTTGCAGAAGAATGTGGTTTTCATTGGATAAATAGAAACTGCGGATTTTCCGATTCCCGTCGTTTTGGGTGGACTGCATAGGGTGAATCTGTTTCTAAAGGCTCGTAAGTTTGTGGACGGAAGGATATAATATGGCACTCGCATCCCCAGGGAAACGTGGCTAGCCAAGCAATTTGTCAACACTATTAAGAGAACGCACAAGGGTTGACTTTAGTCGCATCTGCCATCCGACGGTGAGATCTCGCTATAATAAAAGGGTAGTTAATGACACGGGGGTTTGAATCAAAATGCCAGACCTGGCCGTATGTTGCCCCTTTGACAAAATATTGACATTCTTATTGACCGAATGCGATGGCCAGATTCTGCGTTCTTCAGCCGGAAAGACCGGCGAATTCGTATTAGGCGGAAAGTGGCTGATTATGAGAATACCAGATTAGATAACAAAATATTTATACACAGGGAAAGACCTGAATGAAACTATACTTGAAATTCCATTAGTCATTCTTTCGTAATTATGACTCTCGTTTTCTTTAATTTTAAATTTATTCGCATAAATGAATGATAAAATGATTTACTACAATCATTTCTCTATAAGTTAATTTCAGATTCATTCACTGAAGAATGTATATGTAAATGAAAAAATTTTGAGCTTCAATTATTGCATTGGTTGCACAAAGGAAAATTAATTTATCAGCATTCCAGATTGATAGATCGAATAAAGTGCGGAATGACTTAAGATAAATAAAAATAAGGCATGCTTTGTTCGTCTCCAACCAAAAAGGGAAATGCACTTTCTTTATCAAAATAAAGAAACTCGTATCCGAAATCTTAAAGATAAGAATGATAAATGGTCCAATTTGAGATTAAAAACAAATCGCTGTCTAGTTGAGCCGAGATATGCACTGATATCTTTTGATCTTCCGAAAGACTTTCACGGACCTGCCTTCAGGTGCGGTTTAATCACGACTTTATTGAGCGGAAAATTCAATATTGAGGTCCGGAAATTTTCTCCCTAGGTGAACGTTAAATTAGTGGGGCTGAGAGCTTTATAAGCTCTGGTACTAATCGGTACTTTATTGTCGCACCTTTTATGCCCCGAGATTCTTAACACGACTTTTTTAGGGATTGTTTCCGGTTGACTAAAAAAGCCTCGCAGTTCTGTTGTAGAAAGAAATAGAGGAACGGAAGAAACACTTTTAGAAAATAGAGGAATTTTGATAAAGGAAGGAAGCTAGGATTAGCTCGATTATTTTTTATTTCAATTTTGATTTTTTGAGTGATTTTAAAGGCTAAGGATGAAAAATTAAGCTATTTGGTAGTGATCACAACATTTCTGAATCTCCTAACTTTTATATGATTTCTCCTCAAGCCAAATTGGTATTTTACCTCAATATTTATTTATTTCACATAGTCGAAGCTTTGCAATTTAAAAGCTTTCCAAATTTTGATCCAATTTTCTATTCTGAATACAAAAATTCCTAATTTTTCTTACATTTCATCGCTTGTACATTTTTAAAATCTTAAATCTGAATTAGTGACAATTCAATCTCTAAAATTATTTTCTAAACATTTCAGGTAATTATTTTTTGTATTTAAACTAATACTTATTGCAGTCTTGACTAATTGAAGCGTACTCTCTAAAAGTGCATCAAAGCCCACTTGACATAAGGATCATTGTGTATCTGCATTCACAGAGATGACCCTTATGATAAGTGGCGCATAATGCACTGTTGTAGAGCACGTTATAATTATTTATTAAAATCTACTAACAAATGATCAAAATCATATCAAAATCAAATAAGTATAATTTAAAAAAAGGCATAAAGAGGATTGGATTGCATTGTTTTTTAAACATAATTATTATAAATCAGAATTTAACATATTTTATGTTGACAACTAAAAATAGCTCGAAAAATAGGGAACTTTGAATTTAAAAAAATAGTATTCTTTCAGAAATCCTAGCCAAAAATGTAATAATATATATAATATATAAAATGGCAATAAGCAAAAGAAAATAGTTTTATAAGATTTTAATTTTCATTTGTGCCTGCATAAGCGGAAATAAATGGCACGTGAAAAAATGAGAGTTAAAAGAGTCAATATCCGGGGAGAGAGTGAGAAAAGCGGAAACTGGGGCTGAAACTGTAACGGGAATAGGTAGGATGCCATTGGAATAAGATCGGGTTTAGCCGCGGTGTCGGGTTCGAGCCCCGGATAAGTCTACCTTATCCCGATAAGCCGGTGAGTTAATGAATCACAAAACAGGTGGCGGCGCCACAGAGGATGTCTTCGTCTGCTCCCAAATGCTCCAGATTCGACCGGATTTGAAAATACTTTCTTTTTTCTTTAATCGAGAACAGGAATGTCGCAAATTGCATCGGATTTTACTTTGGCGGTAGTGACTTACTAAAACGATCTACTACTTAGTTTCGTATTTCGGGTCTTTCAATTCCAGAAGATAAAACTAAAAAATCTAAAAAAAAAACTCTGTAGTCGACTCCATAAAATTACTATTTGCTCAAGAGCTTTGTATGCGACGGCAATTTATTGTGTCCGTCGTAAACACATGAATGGCAAGCACTTCAATTAGAAATTCAAACTTTTGAAAATTTACTAACAATAAATTTTGCGTGAAGTATTATTTTGCTTTCATTGATGAAAAATATAATAGATGTTAGTTTTTTCTTGTATTTTGCATAATGTAATATTCTCTTGTGATTTTCGTGTTTTCAAGCAGGGCATATATGTAGAGTGGTTCAAGATTTTTAGAATACGTCCAAAGTGGTATGGCTTATACGGCAAACGAAATAAAAATTTTATCAGGCTGCTTCACACCAACAGTGTCATAACGCGACACGTACGACTCTTATCGGTTGCCTGTACTAAAACTTTATCAGAGTTTATCTGACATCTGACAAAAACATTACAGCTTCTCCGTCACAAAAGTTGAAGAATTTTATGTACAAACGTCCTTTTTTTCGCATTTAGGATCGTAGAAGAAGATAGGAGATCAAATTCTAAAAATAATATCTTTAATAAATATAAATAAAAATTACGTGTACCAAATTTGTGTTAAGGATGTTCATGACATTCAGTTCACTCCAAAATAAAGCCATTTTAAATATTATTTATAAAATCGAGAAAAATATAATGATTCTTAATTGAAATTAATTTTGTAAAAGATACTGAAGCTTACTTGAAAAATAAATAGCTCCATAGTTACAATAGTTACTAGCATTTTTTTGTTTTTACTCACGTTGTAAAAAGAAGCTGCAATTCTTATTCAATCCTAATGATCAAGGGCTGCTTTTATTCCTTAAAAGATTTTTTATAGCTATGTTTGTATGGGTTTTATCAAAATTTACGAAGTGTCTCGTCGTCCCGAAATTCGGGATACGTAGTCAAATATTTTTCAAAATTTTTCCTAGTTTCCCTGAAACGCAGCCTAAATTTAAATATAAATTTTTGTCGATTTTATATATTATTACGAAGGTTTGATGGATCTCGAGACTGATTGTACGAAGAAAACATCGTTAACAACTTTGATACATTTTTTGTAATAATCACACATTGAAGGAAATAATAAAAAAAAAGTATTGATAGACAATTTCTTTAAAGTTAACGATTCCTTTAATTTAAGGTAATATACGGATAACTTCATACAAAGAACGTTTAGAATCCATACGTCGACCAACCGAATGCGTGTGAAAGTGTCCTCTCTGTTCTTTCATACTTTTAGGGTTCTACTTCATAAACCAAATGGAAAAAAACCTGAAATTTTCACAGAATCTCTGGATTGTGCCCTTCTATCGTGTCTCAGTTTTTGGAAAAAAATTTCAAGACAGTTTATTCGTCATGCTAAAACATGTTACACTTTCAATACCTTGGAATAGGATTTACATGCATAAGAAGCGATTTTTGATTTTACTTATCGACTTCGAAATAGTCAGCCCTTTTATAATTGCATTAAACTTTAGATAACACTCTAATAAATCTACAGTCCCAATTTGAAAAAAAAATCCTCAGAAAATAATGTTCTCCGTATAATACTTTAATGAATTTGGCAAAAAAAAGTAATAACAAATAAAAGTAAAAAAATAATACTCAGAAAAAACAGTCTCGAGTGTTAATAAAATGAGACCACTGGTGGCAACCCAGATTCATTTGATTTACATTGAAAATAACAGCATGAAGTTATTCTACTCAAAAACAGGATACATAAAAAATAATGCCGTAAAAAATATATCTATAGTTTTTACAGTGATGAATATGATTTGAATTGAGTTTGATTTGAAGATTGAAATTAGCCGCATCGGGTTATCAGCCGTCGCAAAGCTTCACTAGCGACGGGCGCACTCGAATCTAATATCATTTCGCCAATACAATTTTATCAATTAGATTTTCCGACGGCAAGTTTCGATAAGTATAGTTATAATGTCTGATAGAATTTTTATAATTTTAATTTGGGAGGTTAATCTTCAATATTGAACGAAAGCATTTCAAATAACCATCATATATCTAAATCTGTACTTATCTCTAGAAGAAACAAATATTTTTGGTTCTTAAAAGATGTTTCTTTTAACCAAAATCTTTGTTCATGTAGCCAAAATTTTTTTTTAATTAACCAAATTCAGTGATCCAATCGATTATTATTCGTTCATGCATATAGATATATAATTTTAGCTTTGTGGAAACTATAATATGTACAGACTGCATTGCGAAAAAAAGATTACTAAAAATGCATATTAAACATACGTAACAATGATAAGCAAAAGTATTTGCTTACTTTGTAATTAAGTCCAATCATCTATTTGGAAACAATATTATCAAGTGAGTTCTAATCGCCCCATCTTCATATTCGACAGATTCCGATATTATCAAAGAATATATCGTCATTGAAAAGAAATCATTCTAGTTATCCAAAATTATCAAAAAATACTCTTTATAATAGCATTTTTTACCAGGGCCCACAGTGTTTGAATAATTAATATTTGTTTCGTAATATTTAAGTTTACCCGAAGACTACAAGTTGGGGGCTCGGTTGGAGGACTACAGCCTTAGTATTCCAATGTCACCATGAGCTATCAAATTTTGGTAATAAATTTGTAAGCTTATCTGATTATAATAATAAATTCATAAAGTTGACTCAACAAAGTTTTTTAATTGTTTTAAAATACTTTAATCCTCGTATAAAATTATCAAAATTTGAAAATGAAAAAAAGAAAGGATTAAAAATGTTACAGACTATTAGATTTAAAATAAAGACACTAAATTTGACCAATAATCATCGGTTACGAAGAAGAATATGATTTCGAGGAACTGTATGACCACAGTTTTTTCTCAACATTTTAATCTTGGAAATTCTCTATATCATATTATACACATTGGATACTAGTACATACTGGACAATGCGTATTTTTTCGCATTATAGGATTAAGATTAATGAAATTTCATATTTTTTTATGAGAAGTGATTTGATAATACTTTTTGAACAAATTATCAGTTTTGGTTTAACTTACTAAAAATGCTACTAAAAAGCCAAAGTTCCGTTTCTGGCCAAACAGTGTTTGTTTTATTCATGGAAAACTATATTTAAATCAAGAAAATTAAACTCTACAAAAAAGACAAATTGTCAACAAAATGCATGCATTTTCAACTAAAAACCATACATTTTCAAAAATATGTCAATTTTTAATTACAAAAATTTATTTTCAACAAAAGAAAGATAATTTTCAACAAAATGGTGAAATTTTCAACTAAAAATAGAATAGATAAAGTTTCAATTAAGGAAATATTTTTTTTTTAATTTCGACAAAATAGTTAAACTTTCTACCAAAGAAATGGACTTTTAACTAAGTTTATGCATTTTTAACCAAAAATAAAATAATTAAATTTTTAGAACAAATTTTCACCTAAATAAAATAAATTTTTAATTAAATATTTACATTTTTAATTAAATTTAATTTTCTACAAAAAAGGACACATATTTTCAAAAACAAAAAAGGACACACATTTTCAACAACAAAAAAACACATCAATTTTCAACTCAAGATAAATTTTCAACTAAGAATAGAATAGATTTATTTTCAGTTACAAAAATTAATACAAAAAAAAAAGGAATTTTTCACAAAATGTTTATATTTTTAACAAAATAAATGAATTTTTAATGAAAAATGTTGAATTTTCAGCGAAAAGTAATTTTTTAATTTAGCAGACGAATTTTCAACCAAGATGGTTCAAAGTCTACAAAAAAAAATTAATTGTCAATAAAAATCATGAATTTTCTAATAAAAATCATAAATTTGCAATAAAAAAATAGAATTTTGAACCAAATAATTACATTTTTAACCAAAAAATAGAATATTTATCCAAAAAGATGAAGTTTTAACTAATGAGTCTACTTTTCTACCAAAAGAGACGAATTTTAAACAAATAGGTTGAATTTTCACCTAAAATAGAATTTTAGTTTAAAAGCTAATTTTTTTAAGAAAAGCTAATTTTCAATTGAAGACGTAAATTTTGAACCAACAAGATAAATTTTAAACGAAGAAAGTGTCGTTTTCTATCAATAAAGAGTAATTTTTAACAAAATACATAAATTTTCAAACAAATATTTGAATTTCAAAAGAAATGTTTGAACTAATACTTTAAATGAAGACATGAATTTTTAACCAAAAATAGGAAAGGTAATTATTTTTAAGCCAAAAAATATATTTTGATCAAAATAGTTCAATTGTCAATCAAACAGATGAATTTTTAACCAAAAAAAATTCGTTTCTACCCAAAAAAAAAAACATAAATTTTTGACAAACAAGTTTGAGCGTATTTAGGGCGCGCGGCTATTGGAACACGCGCTTCGCGCTCGAAATAATATTTATCTCGCGCTGCGCGCTCGGTCTTTGTATTTCCCCCACATTTGTAGACAGACTTTTTAAAATTATAGGTCAAATCATCGACAACTGTAATTTGGTGATACACTACATTTATTTCTGTACGTCGGCCTGTGATTGCTTACTTAGATATTGCAAAATAAAGTAAAGATTGTATTTATCATGATTACTTTAATATTTCTTCCTGATTTTGCAATACATGTATATTATTACAATTCATATTATGCATAGATATTAAAAAGACGTATGTTCCTTGTCTTGTTTTTATAATTGAAAAAAGTGTGCATCCTATTAAAAAAAATGTTTGGTGCATTTTATTGTAACTTGTGTCGTTTTTCCATAAATTTAATTTTTTTACGTTCAATATTATTTTTTACGATTTGAATCAAAAATATGCATCCTAGCGTAAAGTGGTTCTAAGAAAATTTGTAAGTGTAATTTAGGCGAAAGTTTTTGTTAGATAAAATGTTGTAGCGTGTATCATTTTTCCAAGAAGTTAATTTTTTTATTTTAAATGTATTTTTATAGCAAATTTGTAGATATTTTTTGGTCGAACAACTTTTGTCTATTCATATTTTTCATACCTTGTGCCGTTTTTCCAATTTTTTATTATTATTAATGTTATTATTCACGATTGAAACAAAAATTACACAAAAAATTTTGAAAATATGCTCACTTTTTGAATTTTTATCCAAAATGGCTGGCTAACGAACTTGAACTTCATTTGAGGACACCTAAAGAATATACTAAAGCCCAATTCAATACGTTAATTCTTTTGAAAGTTATCGTGCTAACAAAATAAAAATCTACAGACTAACAGACAGACAGTAAAAATCTGATAAAAAATCCCGCTTTTATGATCGGACTAAGCTTTAAAGAACACACTAATCTCAGATTTGAGTTAAACTAAAATTCGCTCAATTTTTCAAATTCTTGTTGGATTCCATCAGTAGAGCTTTCGTTTAATGATATTGAACACAACTTTCATTCATTCATTGAACGCGTCCAAAAAGATTAGATGGAGAACGAGAATAGTATTGTGACCGACTCACCACGTTTAAGTTTCTCCAATGGTTCATGATGAACCTGATGGTTTGAGCTATGGAGCATTGAAGTATCATGATGATTTCCATGGATATCGTGATGTTGCATCGAATTCTGAAGATGATCACCAGCATGCAATCCTGCCATTGTGGCTGCGGCCGCCACGTGTTGATGGTGTTGAACCGACAACCCTGCAGCCGAACCACTCACCAGGTCCTGGAGACAGAGTTCTCCATTGCCTCCACCGCCGCCGGCGAGTTCGAGGCTCCCCCCGCCCCCGCCACGCTCCATACTGTAAAACGTTAACGTCGTGCCGACGGTTCCGACCACTTCTCCAAGGATCACCTTCCGCCCGAAGAATCTCTATCCAATGTTTTCAAAACTTTGAAAGACTTCTCATCACTTTGATTATCCTTTCGTATTCCTTTAACTTGCGGATGATAAGCTGACGTTCAGGTTTCTGTAGTCGCAAATATTTGATTATATCTTGAAGAGGTGTTTTCTATTTATATCATCAGTGATTCATCAAAACCTGCTCTTCTCATTTCTCTTGCACCTCTCAGTCTCCTTCAGTTTCCTATTGTTTCTAATACATTATCCCAAAACCGAGAATGAACACTTGTCTTCCGATGAGTAATACCACAGACAATCACTATTGAACAATCACTCTCTCGCAACTGTCAGAGAAGCTTGCACCTTATCACCGAACAACGAACACGTGCTATGCCTCTCCATCGACAGCTGGTTAACTAGAGAAACCTCCGAGTCTCTTGTCCGTCAACTGTCACGTGGGACCCCACTCCCGCAAAAGAGCGTAAAATCCTCCCAATATCTGGCAACCGCTCGAGGACAATCACCTGCTAGATGATACCAGCAAAAATACGCTTTTTGACAAATCAGGCAACTGCTTTCATGTGATGTCAGTTAAACTTGTAATTTGTTGGATTGATCTTGTTGCCGAATAAGCGATATCAGTCAAACTGCCCAATATATGGAACCACTTCTTAAAAACCCGCACAACCCTTATCAGGAAAAGCTCACAGTAGATGATACCAACCGAACTACCCAACTTAATGGAAACCTTCGGACAAACCTTTTTAGGCGATATCAGCCAAAGTAGACAGCCTAGTCAAAAACTTCTTGTTGTAAAACTCGGATGACACTCGCGAGATGGAAGCTACTTCCTGAGACCGCGGTTCGGCGACTGAGGGATTATCGACGCGTCGGATTTACATCGAGCCTACCCCGTCGGGAGGATCGAGGTTAAGGAGCCCGCCACGAGGTTAAGGTTACGCGGCTCCGGCTCTCAAACGCACGCGGTCAAGAGAGAGAGGAAGCGTGTCAGGTAGATAGGTAGGTCGTAGGTGGCCTGACGAAGTAGGTGGTGCAGTAGCCGAGTTGGTGGGTCGGGTCGACTAAGCTTAGCCGGTTGAGCCTTTCGGACTGCCTGCCGGCTTAACTCTCTAAGTCAATAAGCCGAACGGATCTAGTGGTCTTGGCTGCTGCACTGACTGCCTTCCTTGCTTGCCGGGCGGGCTGCCTGACTGTCTGACTGCGCCTCTCCTGTTCTGAACGATCTTACACCCCCTCTCCAACGCCCCCACGAAACCCTCTCTACCGGCGTGGCTGGTGTCATCCCGCCTCTTGTCAACCCCACCCTGGGCAGCTAAAAAAGGCGAGGGAGAGGGGACTCTTCGACCCTGGCAATATCACTATAGCTATTAGCTAGTTGGAACTTGGGATGCGCCAGAAGAGCCACGGTTTCCAGATCAGCACCCCTCCTACGCGCAGCACGAGCCTAGAGGGCGACCCCTACTACCCCCGAAACCCCCTAGTCTAAAAGTGACCCCCACGCATCGAGTTGCGAGGGGAACTCAC
>CAKNWT010260713.1:0-13034 GCA_932066315.1 Andricus coriarius
TGCGTCGGAAATGTTAGTGTCAGATATTTTATAATATCGGGAATTTTATTTGGAGAATTTTCAAATTCGGTAATATTAAAAACTGTCAGGAATTTTCTATAATTCGGAAAGTTTATAATTTCGTGAATTTTTTATTTTGTTTTTCGGGAATTTTATACCCTTAAATATTTATTTTCTGGATTTTTCAATTGTATTGATGTTAACCAATTTCCATTTTTTTTTTACTTTTTTTCGGATGCCATCCAACCATTTTTTTTATCTCTTTTTTCATTTTTTTAATACTGAAAATCTATAAAATCAATAAAATCAATAAAACCGATATAGTAAATTAACAGTTTTATTTCACAACAGAAAGATTTCAAACACGTATTTATGGAATAAAAAAAATAAAAGACATGGTAAACAAATTATATTTTAAATAAAAATGTAATTAAATTTTTTTCAACAAATGAATTTGTTTTGAAAAGAATTGATCTAAGACACATCTAAGACATAGGTTTCATCATTTTTTTATTCATTTTTTTTATCAAAGATTTTCAACTATTTTGTTGATAATTTGTCTTCTTTGGTTGAATTTAACTGGTTATACATTAAAATACAAATATTTTTTGGTTGAAATATCAACTTTACATTTTTTGTAGAAAATTGAACTACTTACTTGAGAGTAGAACTACTTTGTTAAAAATTAATTATTTGTTTGATGGTTCGTTATTTTAATTCGAAACCCTTTTCTTTTAGTTAAAAATTGAACTGCTTCATTGAATATTCGTTTGTATTTGGTTGAAAATTAATTTTTCAATTAAAAATTTGACTACGCCATTTTTTTTTTAAATGTATCTTTTTTAGTTGAAAACTCATGTATGTTCTTGATAATTCATTTCGCAGGTTAAAAATTTAAATATTTTGTTTAAATTTGTTTTTTTACAGTGAAATTTTTTTTTTTTACTGAAAATATAACTATTCTGTTTTTGGTTGAAAATTGATCTTTTTGAGTTAAGAATTTATGTATTTTTTTTTAATTCGCCTTTTTGGTAGAAAATTAATCTTAGTGGTTGCAAATTCATATTTTTGGTCGAAAATATAACTATTAGGTACAAAATTCTTTTTTTTTTTGATTGACAAATCATTTGTTTGATAGAAAATGAAACTATTTTTGAAAAATTCATTTTTCATAGTTGGAAAATAATTTTTTAAACTATAAAGATAGCTATTCCATTTTGGGGTAAAAATTAATCTTTTTTAGTTGAAAATTCGTCTTTTTGGTAGAAAATTAATCTTCTTGGTTGAAAATTAATTATTTTTATTACAAATTTCGTATTTTAGTTGATAATTCATTTCTTTGGCTAAAAATTTAATTATTTTGTTGAAAATCTATATTATTATTTGAACATTAATTTCCTTGGTTGAAAATTTAACCAAAAGGAAACAGTTATAAAGGTCAGGAAAAATGGAAAATTTGCCAGGGAAAATTGAAGAAAAGTTATGAAATTTCGAAATTGGTATTTTGTAGCAACCTTGTTTTTAAATAACGCGCCTAAAGTTAAATTGTAGTAGGGAGAACCCAAAGTTAAAAAAAAGTAAGTGATTTAAAGTCGGGTTGGCCGGAAAAATTCAAAAAGTTTCATTGCAACATTACAAACGAATTAAACAAAAAAACTTTTCAAACATTTTTTCATTATTGGGCAAGTTGTTACAAAAATTTCAAATTTTGGATTTTCAAAATTTGTTGTGCATAGAAAAAATGATAAAAAATTATTTTTGGGTGTATTTTATGGAAGTGAATAACCTTAGAAGAAAAAAAAAAGAAAAAAAAAAACAAGTTTTTTCGTCGAAATATAATATTTCAAAAAGTGACGAAATGTGTACTTTTGTTAATTTGTACCTAAAGTTGCGAAAAAAGTGTTTATTTTTTTTATTTGTTGGTGCCTTTTTAATTAATTTTAGGAAACACGTGCATATTTGTAAGTTTCGAACAAAAAATAGAAATACATTTTTTTTAAGCTAAAAAATATGTACGCGTTTCCTTAGTTTATTAAAAAGTGCATGAAAAAAACACATTTTTTTGGCGAATTTAGGTACAAATGAACATAATTGCATTTTTATATTTATAAAAAAAATTTGTCTTACTTTTTGTCATATAAGCTTGTTTACTTCCATAAACTCTAATCACCAAAAATTAAAAAAAAATTTTATTCTATGCACAAAAAATATGAAAATTTTCAATCGACCTGCCCGCAGGTGACATTTTTTTCCAACATTTTTTTTGTGAGTTGTTCGTAATACCACAAAGAAGCTTTTCAGGGCTATTACCATATTTCTGCCTTCCTCCTCACGTTCCTTTTCTCAAAATAAAAGTAAAAAGGCCCCGAAAAGAAAACAAATCCAAAACCTCGAAGTGCTAAAATTGTTGTTACAAGATCGCGAGGCAAAGATTGTGAAAATTTGGTGCGAAAAGTAGAGTAAAAGCTGTAGGGCCTAGACAGTCACTAGGTCGAGATTAAAGTCTAAACCCAAAATAATCGAGGGAAAGAAAGTCGTCCTGTGTTTGAAGTTTAGAGTTTAGAGCTTAAAGCTCTCAGTAGGGCATCGGGAAACGTCCTCGTTCGTCGTAAACTAAATTAGCAGAATCTGGCGCGAGTCCGACGCGACGTAAATCTGGTGGAAGCACCTGCCATTGGTGGTGGTCGAGATGTTTGTAATGCGAAGGAATACCGGAAGGTCACGCGGTGGTACCTGTCGCAGGTTTGGAACCTGTAGTCTGCAGACCGCAGACTACAGACTACAGACAACAGACTACCCTCCACCTTTAAGCCAGATAATCGGCTTCCTGGACAAAGGATCGCTCAACAAGAGCAAAGAGCCAACCTGCTAAATAAACATTTTTAGTGCTCCGTATTTCACTAATTTCACAAACCATCCTTCTTATTGTTTCTTATCGCTTCCTCTTTAGATTCAAAACATTTTTCTTAAATGTAGTTAAATGACATCTTTACTGCTTTTTTAGAAGCTTACATTTTTAATTAAACCAAGTGTCATCATTGTAAAGAAGATTTTTTATTAGCATTAGGGTCTTTATTTCTTATGTTCCTAATTTTTTTCCAATCATACGAAACCTAACTCGTTTCGATCCGGATAAATTGTTCAACTCAAAATACCTTCAAGTTTAGAAGATTAACAATTCAAAGATCTGCAATTTTAAAGAATTACAATTAAAAATTCTTGATTTTTGAAAAGGTAGAATTGAAGAAATTTCAAATTGTATTTTATAAAAATTACACAATTTTTTATTGTAAAACTTAAAACTTCGATAATTTTTTTTTATTAAAGCTCTTTAATTTTGAATATTTACTTACAAATACTATTTATTTATTTATAAATTAATTTACTTATTAAGAATTAAAAGTTCTGCAATTTTTAACAGTTACAATTGAAAACTCTTCCAGTTTATGAATGTATAGATAAGAATGATTATAATTGGATGATTTTGAAAGTCAAAAGACAAGTTTTTAATTTCAAATATTCCAAATTGAAGAAATTTCAAAAGTAAATCATCAACATTGCAGAATATTTGATTGAAAATTTTCCTAGTTGGAAAATCTTAAATTTAAAAAGACTTACAATTCAAAGACCTTTGATTTTGAAGAACTATAATTGAAAATTATTGATTCTTAAAAATGTAGAATTGCAAATTGTTCAATTTTCAAGATTTTTATTTCAAAGGTTTGTAAGTTGGAACATTTCATTCGGAATAGTTCAATGTTGAATGTTTACAATTAAAAATTCTTTAATTTTAACGATTTACAATTAAAATTTTAAGATTTTGAAGAGTTGCAATTGAAAACCTCAATTTCAAAGGTGAATAAATAAAAATGTAATAGTTGATATTTTTATCAAAAAGAAATTAATTTGAAATAAAGAACGGTACAATTCTAGCAAAAAAGAGGAATTTTCAACTAAATAGTTCAATCCACACCCAAAACAGATTAATCTTAAAGCAAAAAGATGCATTTTTAACTGAAAATGACAATTTTACCAAAAGAATGAAATTTTCCATCAACAAAGATTTTTAAGCCAACAAATGAAACAAAATTTCAACCAATCGTTGAATATTTTACCAAAATAGTTCAAATTTTCATCCAAAAAGACGAACTTTCAACAACGCAGCTGAAGATCTGCAATTTTAAAGAATTACAATTGAATATTATTCATTTTTGAAAAGGTAGAATTCTAAATTACTCAATTAAAATTTTTTTTTATTCAAGAGCTTTGTAAGCTGGAACATTGTGTTTGAAATAATTCAATTTTGAAGATTTTAAATTAAATTTTTTTAAATTTTATAGATGTATATGAATAAAAATTCTTAAATTTTGAATATTTTCAAGGTAAAAAGGAAAAGGGGTGAATAGGGAAAATGTGAAGCCTGCTTTAGTTGAATAACATTTTTAAAAGTTTTAGGACTGAAGAATTATAGTGTAATTAAACATTAAAGTTACAAAACTGAAAATTTGGCTTAGAAAATAAAATTAGTTTTCCACTGCACTTTATGTTTTCGGACTCATCAGTAAGGCAATGCGAGTCTGTCCCCTTAGACACTTTAAAATGTAATTGACGTTCATTCCATTATACTGTATATTTTTAAATAATTTGTAACTTTTCTAAATTTTGTAGTAATATTAATTACAAAATTTACAAAAATAAAAAATTATTTAAAAATATACAGTATAATGGAAATTAGGTCAATTAAGTTTGCCTTACTGATGTGTCCGAAATCATAAAGTCCAGTGGAAAACGAATTTTATTTTCTAAGCAAAATTTTCAGTTTTTTAATGATAATGTTTATTTACACTATTATTCTTCAATCCTAAGACTTTCAAAAATATTTTTTAACTAAAGCAGGCTTCACATTCTCCCTATTCACCCCTTTTCCTCTTTTTGACGTTTTTCCATTTGAATGCGAACTGAATAATTAGTAGAGTCCAACAAGAAAATCAAACTATTTTTTGTTGGCCTGATTTTTTTGTTCGAATAGTCTAATATTATATTTTTTGTTGAAAATGTGCCTTTTTGGGTTGAAAATTCAACTATCTGGTCGAAAATAACTTTTTGGTAGAAAATTCAACAATTTGGTTGAAATTGTTCTCTTTCTGGACTGAAAAATGTCTCTTGTTCAACTATGTTGTTGAAAATTCGTGCCTTTGGGTGGAAATTAAAAATATTTTGGTAAAAAATTCAACGATTGGTTAAAAAATTTTGTTTCCTTTGTTGGCTTAAAAATCTTTGTGGGTTGAAAATTCAATTCTTTTGGTAAAATTGTCATTTTTTGGTTGAAAATGCATCTTTTTGCTAAAAAATTAATCTTTTTTGGTTGTGGATTCAACTATTTGGTTGAAAATTCGTCTTTTTTGCTAGAATTCAACTGTTCTTTATTCCAAATTAATTTCTTTTTGATAGAAATATCAACTATTATATTTTCATTTATTCACTTTTAAAATTGAGGTTGTCAATTGCAACTCTTCAAAATCTAAAAATTTTAATTGTAAATCGTTTAAAATTGAAAATTTTTCAATTTGGAAAATTTTCAAATAAATATTCTGCAATTTTGATGATTTACTTTTGAAATTTCTTCAATTCGGAATATTTGAACTTAAAAACTTGTCTTTTGACTTTCAAAATCATCCGATTATAATAATTTTTATTTGTGCATTTATAAAGTGGAAGAGTTTTCAATTTAACTTTTCAAAATTGCAGAACTTTCAATTCTTAATTAGTAAATTAATTTATAAGCAAATAAATAGTATTTATAAGTAAATATTCAAAATTGAAGAGCTTTAATTTAAATATTATGCAAGTTTTAAGTTTTAGAATGAAAAATTCTGTAATTTTGATTATATACAATGCGAAATTTTTTCAATTTGGAAGATTTAGAATTTAAAACTTGACTTTTGATCTGTAAAATATTCAAAATTGAAGAATTTGTATTCATACATCTATTAAATAAAAAAAAAATTAATTGTTGATCTTCAAAATTGAACTTTTTCAAAGACAATGTTCCAACTGACAAACCTTTACAATAAAAATCTTGAAAATTCAGTAATTTGCAATTCTAACTTTTCAAAAATCAAGAATTTTTAATTGTAATTCTTTAAAACGGCAGATCTTTGAATTGTTAATCTTTTAAAATTTAAGGTATTTTTATTTGGAAAATTTGTAATTAAAAATTCTGTAATTTTTTTTATTTACTTTATAAATTTCTTCAATTTGGAAGATTAAACATTTTTTTAAATAAAAATGTTCAAAATTATCAAAAATTTTTATTCGTACATCCTTCAAATTGAAGAATTTTCAATTGTAAATCTTCAAAATTATAGACCTTTCAATTATTAATTGGTGAATTAGTTTTTAAGTAAATAAATAGTATTTATATTGAAGTTAAAGAGCTTTTAATTGTGAAAATTTACCATTTTAAATTATGCAAGTTTTAAGTTTTACAATTAAAAATTATGTAATGTTGATAATTTACAATTCGAAATTTCTTCATTTTGGAAGATTTAGAATTGAAAATTTGACTTGTGATATTTAAAATAATTAATATTGAAAAATTTGTATTTATAAATCTTCAAAATGGAAGAGTTCTCAATTTTTAGTCTTCACAATTGAACTATTACAAAACATAAAAAAATTACATAATTTTAAACTATACACATTAAAAATGAAAGGATCTTAAATTGCAAATCGTCAAGATAGACCTAATTCAAAGGATTAAAAGGGGAAAGGGGCAATGATAGCAATATTTTTAGACTGGAAAGCGGCGTTTGGCTCCATGGACCGAGTCGAGGTAGAAAAAGTTATGGTGAAAAAGAGGATACGAGAAGAAATGAAGAGAAAGGGATGGGGAGGAGTTAGAATGGGAAAGGAAAAGATATATACACTGACATACGCGGACGATATAGTGTTGATGGCAGAGGATGAAGAAGGAATGACAATCTTAATTACAGTATTGGAGAAATACTTAGAAGGAAAAAAGTTGAATTAAAATGTAGAAAAGACAAAGATAATGGTGTTTCGAAAAGGAGGAGGAAGAAAGAAAGAATGGACTAAGAAATTTAAGGGATAAAGTTAGAAGAAATAAAGGAGATTAAATATTTGGGATATACGTTGCAAATGAATGGAGATCATAGAGCTCATATGAGAGAAAGGATAAAAAAAGCAGTAGAGATAATAAAACAGATATGGGGAATAGGAAAAAGAAGGTTCAAGAAATATTGGAGAAGAAGAATGTGCTTATTTGATACACTGTTATGGCCGGTATTAGATTATGGATTGGGGATATGAGGGAGGAAGGAAAGGAAAGAGATTGAGAATTTTCAAGAAAGGTATATAAGGTGGACGCTAGGAGTAGACTGGAGAACTCCTGGATGTATGGTGAGGGAAGAAGCACAGAGAGATAAAGTAAGTACTAGAGTGGGTAAGAGAGAATGACAATGAGACGATGGTAAGGGAGGGGAGTTAGCGAAAAAGGCTTTGAAGGAGGTAGAAGAAAGGAGAGTGAGGGCGGTAGAACTAACAAGATGGAAAAAAGAAAGGATGAAGTTTTTCAGTGCTAGAGATATTAAAGAGGGGAATGGAGTAAGCTATGAAGAATTAGAAAGAAGGGAAAGGGAAAGACAATTAATGTAAAGATGGGAAATAATTTGCGAATCAAAATATAATAAATGGTATAGGATGATAAAAAAGAAAGGAGGACCAAAGTATTTAGAAAAAGGATGGGAAAGAGAAAATGGACCAGAATAGCAAGATTTGGATTGGGAAAGGAGGTAAGGGAGGGAATGTATTGGGAAAGGGAAGAAAACAGAAATTGCAGAATATGTGAATGGGAGAAAGAAACATGGGACCATGTATGCTATATGGGAAGGATGTAGGAGAGGAATGGAAGATAAAGGAAGCTGGCAAGGGAATGTGGTAAAGATTCAAGGGGAGGATGGAATGGGTGAGGAGTGGATGAAGGAGTTAGGGGGGGGGGGCTAGAGGGGCGAATAAGTAAGAATGAAAGAATGGATGTGGAAAAATGGCAAAATGAGAACGAGATAGAAGAGAAGTGTATGTGAAGGAAAAAGGAAACGGAAGTCGCATAGATTAGAAGCGTACAAATCTTTGAGTAGTCATTATGTTTTGTATGCTTTCTCGCTTTCAATCTCTCGCTCACTCTTCCGATAGTAAAATTGCGCAATAGTAATATACAATATTTATAATAATTTATCAATAATAATTATATTTTTTAATACTTCAACTTAACAATTAGGCAATTAAAATCAGGAACGTGCAAAATGTGCGCGCAGCGCGCTTTTATGTACTAGTGTTTAAATAATTTGGTAAAAAATTATTCTGCATTAAAACGCGAAAAATTAGAAAATATATTTTTTTTTTCATAAAACATATCATTGCCATAGATTACTATTTCAAAGTCTGTCAGAACGTGAAACTCACGTCAACTATTCGCTATTCGGAATCGATGTGGAAAAGGACGAGTCATTCTGCGGTCGCGGTATCGTTCCTCGTCGTTGTAAGGCCGTTCCGGCTCTCTCACCGATAACAATGGGCCAATAGCGAGCCGATAATGAGCAGCCATTGTCGTTGAATCCACACGCGGGGATCGCACAACCGCCGAGAGCGTCATTACAGGTAATCGCTCGAATCACGCGTGGTTGGTGGCTCTAGCACATACTATGATCCAGAAAGTCTACACCGATCTGATAACACCTCTTCAATTCCTCAATGACTATTCAATCTAATTAAAAATTAATTTTTTTTATAGAAAGAGTCTATATTTTAAAATGCGTGACCTTTGACCCCTTTTACTCTCAACCTTTGACCTGTGACCTCTTATCTTTGTCCTCTAACTCCTGGATTTTTATATATGATCTCCAGCGTATGACCTTTGGTCTTTGACCTCTCTTTTTTCCTTTTACTCCTGATATTTGTTTTATGATGTCTGATCTACGACCTTTGATCTTTGACCTCTGATTTTTACTTTTTCACCTCTGAAACATCATCTTCGACCAGTGACCTCTCAGCTTTGCCCTCTAACTCCTCGATATAGACATAAGTTTTCTAGCGTTTGGCCATTGATCTTTGACCTCTCTTTTTTTTTCCTTTGACGCCTGAAATTTGCTTTATGACCTCTGTCCTACGACCCTTGATATTTGAAATCTCATTTTTACTCTTTGACACCTGACGCTTCATCTTTGACCTGTGACCTCTCATCTTTGCCCTCTAAGTCCTCGATTGTGCCATACGATCTGTAACCTATGACCTCTGCTCTTTTACCTCTCCTTTTTTTCACTCCTAAAATTTGCTTTATGATCTCTGACCTACGACCTTTAATCTTTGATCTCTCATTTTTACTCTTTGACTCCTGAGACTTCATCTTTGACCCTTGATCTCACAGCTTTCTCCTCTGACCTTTGACATCTCCTAAACATGTTTTAATTTATTTTGAATGGACAAGTTTAGGAAACGTCCATTGGTTACGTTAGGATGATTTTTGAAATTTTAGACCCTCCACCCTATTGTAAGGATTTGTAAGATTTTTGTGACCTCCCTCCTTTTATTATGCGAAATTGTATATGTTTTACTCAATATATCAACAATATATTATTTTAAATGTAAACGAGATTTCAAATGATTTCAAGGGATATCAAAAGATTTTGGGTATTTGGGACTATAGGGTCTTTACAAAATAAAAATATTAGTTCACAAGATTTTAAGGATTTTTAGGTAGTTTAAACAGACTTCAAGAGATTCTGCGAAATTTCAAGAGATATTTAAGGATTTCGACAAGGTATTAGGAATTTTAAAGAATTTTAAGGAATAAAGAAGGATTTCTGCAAATAAAAAAGTATTTCAAGGAATTTTAAGGGATTTAAAGAGATTTCAAAATATTTCAAAAGGAGTCACGGGATTACAAGGGATTTTAAAGGATTTTGAAAGGCTTCACAAGATCCTAAAAAAAAGTTAAGGGTTTTAAGGGATTTTAATGAATTCTTAAGGGTTTCGATTATCTTACGGAATTTCAAAGGAAATTAAGAGATTTCAAAAGATTCCAGAGTATATTTACGGATTTTAGAGTATTTCGTAAGATTTTGAAAGATTTAACAAAATTTCGAAGAATTTCGGAATATTATTAAGGATATCGAGACATTTTGTTTTAAAAGATTAAAAGATTGCTAGAGATCTGGAAAGATTCGCAAGGATTTGAAAGATTTCAATGAATTTAAAAGGAATTTCAAAGATTTTAAGGGATCATGTTAATATTTTGAAATAACTCAGGGAATTTCAATTGTTTTAACCGATTTTTAGACATTTTAAGAGATTTCCATGAATGGGATTTTGAAGATTTCAATCATTTCTAAAGATTTCACGGAATCGCAAAGAATTTTAAGGCATTTCCACATTTTTTAAATGATTTCAAGGTATTTGCAGAAAGCTCCATTGTTTGATAAGGATTTTAAGAGATTATGTACGTTATCAATGTGATTCAAAGGATTTTAAGGAATTTTCACATGATTAAAATTTTGTTAAGGGATTTACCTATTAAGATGCTAATTAAATCGTTAAATTCTCCCCTCTGGCCCTAGAATTCCCCCCTCTCTACTCTCTTCTATCCTATCCGATCCTGTCTAACTCTCATCCACCCCTCCGATACTAGCCTTCATAAGCCCTCCCCCACCCTATTTAAACATCCCCACCCCATATTCGTACTCATCCTCTCCACACCTACTACTACCTTTGCTACTTTCCCTTCCCTTCTCAATCTACGCTCCTCTCACTTTTAATCCTCTCCTCTACTTCTTTCCCATACTCCCACTCATTTCCGAACTTCCCCTCGCTTTCCTTACTTCCCCCTCCCCTACTGCTCGGTACCCTACTACCTCGTCCACTACTTCCACTTCCCCGCCCCTCCACTTCATTACTCTCTTTCACCTGACCCTCACTTCCCATACTTCCCCTTCCAGGGAAAAAGTACGACGGACGGACAGGCTATAAGTGTTTCCGCCCGGGGCTACGAAACCCTAAAAAGAAATAAAACAAATAATGATATGTGACGTGCGCCGAAGAAAGAGGACTTACTCTAAAAAAATCGAAATCGAGGTTTTTACACCTTTCGATAGTTATTGAGCTTCTCTATTGAATGAAACCATCGAAAAAAATTTCGAGCGTTATTATTGCTAATAATTGAATTGTTAGGTACCTGAGAATTCAGTCTTTCGCTCAAGAGCTCGAGAACCCATGAAACACCTCCCACCACTCACCACTACATCTTCGCGTCTCATCTGCATCCGTCCGTGAGCCGCGTCTACGACCTATCTCTTTCCTCGTGAGAATGTAGTGGTAAGTGGAGAGGGAAGATTTCGTGAGTCTTCCCTCTCTCCTAAAAGTTGCGTCTATCTGGTCGAATTCGACCTCTCGCCCTGAAAAATTTCACTTTAAGAGTAAGACCCCTTTCTTCGGCGCACGTCACATATAATGTGTATAATAGTATAAAAAGTAACTTCTCCCCAAAAATCCATACGTAAATAATGGACGCTTCCTTACATGATTATAAATTTCCATGATAATGTGGATAAAGCTATAATGTGAGAAGGAATGAAGAAAGAAATAATTCTTGACTTTAACCCACAAAAAAAAAACAAAAATAAAACACCGGAAGTCGACTTGAGTCACGAAGAAAGGAAGGAAAGAAGGGTTGTTCGTGTGAGTGGAGGAGGATCTTATTGATATTCCTCGGGCTCGTAGCACCTTCGTCGAGGAAAAACCAAGGAAAATAATTTCCTCTCTCTTGTCCGTTTCTCTCATGGTGGTGTGGTCGCATTTAAACCCCTTGCTTGGCACCCCCTCTGTAGCCAGAAAAGCAAGCAGAAAACGTAGACAGACAGCTGAAACCAGGCTGGGTGCGCCGGGGCGCGCTAAAACATGCAAAATCATGCAAATTGCGTTCGTTCGAACCCACCCCCCACACCCACACCCTTCTCTACCTTTCCCGGAATCGTTTTCTCTCTTCCCCTCACAATTTTCCAGCATTCGTGTCCTCTTTATTTTCTCGCCCCTCTTTCCTCTTTCGCGGAGCCTGCGGCGTCAAAAATGTTTCAACGATTGTGTTGCCGCGGCGTTTGTTCCTTTATTTTTAGTACTGGGTGGAATTCACCGAGAGGGTGCTGGGCGGAGCTCCGACAGAAATAGGGATGAAACTTTGCCCGCCATATTTACATGACTCTCGCGAGCGATGGAAAAACCCAGAGCTCTGCGATTTTTCCCTCAAATGCTCTCTCTAACTTACTTCCCTTATCAGGGCATTTTTTTATAACTAGACTCAAGAATCTTGGGTTATTTTGTATTTTTATTTTTTAGAAACTTGAATTATTTCTGAGGGGGAAAGAACTCTGATAAGCCGTTTGACCGCTCGGTTATACGAATTGGTAATACGGTGTAATTCGAGTAATTTAGTGTAATCCGCAGCAATCCACTTGTAATCCATAGCAATCCACTCTTAATCCACAGTAATCCACTTTTAATCCAGTTCTTAAATGGAGTAATCCAGTTCCAATCCGATTAATCCATTTGCAATTCAAATAAATAATTAGGAGTAGTTCAGGTAATCCAGCGTAATCCAATTATAATCGAGGGCAATCCACATTTTATGCTGATGATTCGAAATAACTTAAGTAATCCAAGTAACTAACTTGTAATCCAGAGTAATCCAGGCAATTCTGAGTCATTTACACAGGCAATGTAAATATTTTTCAACTATTTTATTAAAAACTTGTTGCCTTGTTTTTTTTTTAATTAATTTTCTAAACTAAAAATTTATTAAAATTGTTTTTGGCTGAAAATTTACATTTTTTATTTGAAAAGTGATGTATTTTGTTGAAAATTCTTAATTTTGGATTAAAATTCAACTATATCTTGAAAAATTAATCTCCTTGGGAAATTCAACAATATTGTTAAAAAGTAATTTTTTTGGTTGGAAATTCAACTGA
>CAKNWT010260736.1:0-15507 GCA_932066315.1 Andricus coriarius
AGGTTATGTAGTTGAATATTGGCCATAATTCGTAAAATGAAAGTTTATTTATATTTAACATATCTCTGTTGCATCTCTACAATTTTTTTAAATGTTTGGACTATTTTGGAATGAGTATCTCAACTCCATTCTCACAATTATATGTAAATATGTTTTAATTTCTTCTGAAATTATTTAAAAGGTGAAATATAATTATAATTTTTACAAGAATATAGAGTAAAATTTATTTGGATGTTTCAATGAAAATATTTATTCATTAATTTTTACGTTGGAAACTCATTAATTTTTTCACAATATTGAACCACATAATTATTGAATTTTAATTTTTCTTATGTGTGATAACAGGAATTGATTACTGACATTAATATTATATCATTTAATATAAGCTATGATCTGTACAATCAAAGTTTATTTATGTTTCATACCTCTATTACATAGGGTTACCATGTGGGTCGGGTGAAAAACCAGGACGCTCAAAATTTTCAAGCGATCCCTAAAAAATGTACCAGATATCCTTGACTGAATTATGGGAAAATGGTATTAATAATGTATTATTATTGTAATTATTGTTATTTAATCATTTAATTATCTATTTAATAATATAATTGTAATTTCTTATTATTAAACCTATAAAGTCGCGTTCAGTATTATGCTGAAACATACAACGGCGATTCTAGAAAAATAAAAATATAAAATATTTGCTATCAAAAATCTTGGTTTCGTCAAAAACCAGGACATTTTGCCTATTTTCAAGAAAAAAAACAGGACACCAGGACAGACCTCAAAAAAAGAGGATATGTCCCGAAAAACCAGGACGGATGGTAACCCTATATTACAATTGAGTATTCTGGCATGACGTCATGGTTATGATAAGACAGGTGGAAATGTCAGGAAGGTTAGCATATATTTGTTACATATTTTAAAATAAAATAGGATATACCAAAATTTCAGGTTGGTGTATCGGATCGATTTGATCAGAATCGGGCACTATAAATTAAAATTTTGGATAGTTGACTTTATTTCGTGAAACTGAAAGGTCTTCATCCGATAAAAGGATAAAAAATATTGCGAAAATACATATTCTTATAGATGAAAACTCGTAACCTCCATTGCAGTTTTATGGTGGGACCTTTCGTGGCAGTCGCCATTTTATAAGTCATAGGGTGACCCCTTTTTACATGTAAAATTAATAGAACTAAAAAAGTAGATATCTAATTTTATCGATCGCCGATAATTATTTCGATTAATTTATTTTTACTATTACTTTCAGTGTAAGTTGTTATTAAAGATATTATATCTTTGGTTGTTATGACTGACTTCTCCAATACATGGGGTAAAATAAAATGTATTTCAATAATTTTTCTACATTTCTAATCCAGTCGCAGATGTTCTTCTTTATCATAATATGCGCGTTATATTTCAGCCGATATTATTGTATGTACTCTATTCTACTCGATTAGATTAGATGAAAGACAAAATAGTCTCAGTTCGTGGCGCCACCGCAGTGATATATATTATAAAGTATAATCTCTGTCTTAATACTCAAGCTTGCAAAAATATGAAGTAAAAATTGATTGAATTTTTTAATGAAAGTTATCGTTCCATAATTCTTATTTTGTGAACTGATAAATTAATTATTTTTCAAAAGTGCATTTTAAAAATGGTATTTACATATCGAAGCCTCCATTCAATATGAGTCTATGTGCTGCTAGCGCCTTGTATGAGACTATTCCCTATGCTTATACACAGAGCATAGTCTCATACACGTCGCTGTCAGCAGATAGACTCATATTGAATGGAGGCGTCGATATATTTTATTTTGTTTAGATTAGTTAATAAGGTTACTATTGAATTAAATGTATACAAATGCAATTTCAAACAAAAAACATATATATAATGTAAAAATTACTTGAATATTACAGGGAAAATAATTGTTTAATGCTTTTTATACTGTGAACTGATTAATCAATTATTAACTTCTATTAAAACTAACATTTTTTAGAATAGATTTAAAAGGTTATTATTAATTTCAATTGTTAGAAATGAAAGTTCAAATTTGAAAAAAAAATATGAAGTAAAAATTATTTGAATGTTTCAGTGAACAATTATAGATTAATGCTTAAATGAGTATCTGAATAAATTTTTTTTTATTATATCTAAATATTATGTTTAAATTTTTTTGAAAATTAGTGGAAAAATTTATTAGTATTTTCAATTTTCAGAAATGAAATTTCATGTTTAAAAAAATATGAAGTAAACATTATTTAGATGTTTCGATGAAAATAATAGTTTCATGCTTTTTGAGTTGTAAACAGCTTAATTAATTACTGGGCGATTCATTGTGTTAAAAATTTCAAATTAAATAAAAATTGAATTTAAATTGTTTTTCAATTAAGCAACATAAATTGATTATTTACTTTAAGGTTATGTAATTGAGAATATAGGCTATTATTTGTATAATAAAAGTTTATTTTGTTCTTTAAAATACCTCCATTGCAATTATATAATCTCTTGAAATATATGTGACGTTGTGAAATGACTCTGTCTGAATTCAATTTTCAAAAGGATATGTACATATATTTTAATTTTTCATGGAATTAGTTTTGAAGATCATTGATAAATTAAATGTATAAAAAATGCAATTTCAAACGAAAAAAAATATAATTTAAAAATTATTTGAATGTTTGAATGAAAATAATCGTGTAATTCTTTTTATGTTGTGAACTGATTAATTAATTATCAACTGATTCTGTTGAAAATTACATTTTCTGAAATTAGTTTAAAAGGTTATTAATAAATCGAATTTTCGTAAATGCAAGTTCAAATTCAAAGATTCTTATTTTGTGAAATGATTAATTAATTATTAGCTGATTAATTTTTTTAACGATAACCAATATAATAAAGATTAAAATTTAGTTTTTTTCTAAATTAAGTAACATAAATTCATAATTTACTTGAAGGTTATATAATTGAAAATCGGATATAATTTGTATAATAACAGTTTATTTATGTTTAAAATACCCTTATTACAATTAAATAATTATTCAAATGTTCTTGATTTTCTAAAATGAGTATCTAAATTTAGTTTTCAAAAATATATGTAAATATGTTCTATTTTTTATAAAATTAGTTTAAAAGATTACACATAAATTATACTTTTAGAAATGCAAGTAAACTTTAAAAAAAAATGTAAATTAAAACTTAATTGAATGTTTTAATGAAAGTCATAGTTTAACACTTTTTATTTTTTGAACTGATTGATTAATTATTATCTTTTTTTCACAATATTAAATTGCATAAAGATTGAATTTTAATTTGTTTTAATTATGTACATAAATTGATTATTTACTTTAAAGTTATGTAATTGATTATTGGCTATCATTTTTAGAATAAAAGTTTATTCACATTTAAAATGCCTCCATTCCAATTATTTAATTTCTGTCAATGTTTGTGATGTTGTGAAATGATTATCTGACTTTAATTTTTAAAATTGTATGTAAATATGTATTAACTTTTTCTCAAATCACTATGCAATGTTGCTAATAAATCAAATTTTCAGAAATGAAAGTGAAAATTAAAAAAAAAATGTAAAGTAAAAATTAATTGAATACCAGGATGAAAATTATAGTTTCATGATTTTTATGTTGTGAAAAGATTAATTAATTATGAACTTATTAATTTTTTTCACAATATTAAATTACATAAAGATTAGATTTTAATTTGCTTCAATTAAGTATGATACATAAATTGATTATTTACTTTAAGGCTATGTAATTAAATATTAGATATAATTTTTATAGTAAAAGATTATTTATGTTTAAAATACATTTATTCCAATTGTATAATTTTTCTACATTTTCTTGACGTTGTGAAATAAGTATCTGGATTCTGATTTCAATATTATATATACATATATTTTACTTTTCTATGGAATTAGCTTTTAAAGTCATTGATAAATTAAATGTATAGAAATGAAATTTCAAATGAAAAAATATATTTTGAATGTTTCAATGCAAATAATTGTTTAATGCTTTTTATGTTGTGAACTAATTATTTATATATGAACTGATTCTATTAAAACTGAAATTTTCTGGTAATAATTTAAAGAGATTTATCAATTAATTAAATTTTCAGAAATAAAAGTTCAAATCCTTTATATGAAAAAAGGTAACCACTAACTTGTGTAAGATTTTGGTATAGTAGGAATCGATATGTAATTTTGAGAATATAATTTTAGCAAGAATTTAATTGGTACAGAAATTTGAACAAATAAATAGTTATTCGAAAATTGAGTAAATGAGAAAAAGGGAATACAAAGTGAGCGCGCGCACATAATAGTCTAGTATATATATATACCCGCGTGCCAAAAATATGCCAGGGCACTTGCGAGATGGATGCAGAAAGCTGTCATCCTTGGGTATCTTCGTGTCCTCAAGACACACGAGGGTTTCGCCGGCCTGTCGTTGTGATTTCATCGTGTTCTGTGACCACCCATCTCACGGTTGTGAGACGTGGCCATGAGTGTGATTTACCGCGGTCCTACTGGGAGCCGGTGTCATTTTTAGATGACAGTTGCTCTCAGTGAGACCGCAGTGTCGAAAACGGTCGTGGGGGATCCCCCTGAGGTTGCTTGTAAAGCTTTAGGTTAGCTCGTGCGGCTGCGACACACAGGCGGCTATTGACGCGCAAATTTCAAACAACTTCAAAGTGATGCCATATGGCTTCGCTAATCGCTAAAGGGTTAATCCTTCCTCAAATTCTTTCTGAAACAAATATGAAAAAGAAAACGAAAAACTCGTCCGCGCAGTGAACTGCCGTGTAGATTTCTTGTTTTTAGAGTCGATTGTCCTTTGAATTTGTTTTTTGTTTGTTTTTGGAGTCGTTTGTCCCTTGAAGCTGTTTTTATTTGACTTTAGGGTCGATTGTCCTTTGACTCTGTTCTTATTTGAGATCAATTGTTGTTTTATTTAGTTATTAATTAGTATAATGGTAAATCCCATTTAATAAACTATGTAATTTTGTTTATTAACAAAAAGTCAGAGTAAATTTGTTTCCTGTTATAGAATTTTTAATTCTGCGTTCCACTCTTTGTTCTTCCTTTCTAAGGTTTATTTTTCTTCTTGTATTTCTTATTATGATTTCACCATTTTCTTTCGTATTAAAGAGCCTGTATATTATTTGATTGGTCTAGATTTTTCTGAACTCCGTCTTCCATGATTTGCAACTTTCTTAGTCTATCGGTCCATTTGTCGACACTCTGAAATTCAATATTGCTATCGTTTTCTGTATTTTTTCGGAGTGACTGAATTGGTTCTAATTCGCGACCTAAATTTAAAAATGCGGGGGTAAATTGCGTCGACGACTTTCTTCTAGTATTTATAGCTTAAAAGTCCAACTTGCCCGTCGGCATTTTACCTTGCGCGGGTCTCGGTACGAGAATGGATGGGAATCCATAAATCCGGAAAGAAAGAAAACTGCAAATCATCTATGTGCTCGTCCCAGATGGAATGATCGTTATCTAAATAGTTTTTAATTATTTGTTTAATTTTTCTATTGTAACGCTCGGTTGGGTTTGCTTGAGGGTAGTATTTTGGTGTTTTCGTATGTCTGATACCATGGTTCATGGTTCTTCGATTACTCTTTTTCCCATCAATCCTATCTTATTCTGATTACTTGATTTTACTCTTTGATAGATCGGGCAGCTTTTTACGTAATTGATCACATCCGAATATACCCCTGGCCAGAAGTAATGTTCGGAAATTTTCGCATAAGTTTTCTCTGAGCCTAAATGTCCTGCCTGGGTTTCGTCGTGATTTTTTCATAAAACTTGAGCACTAAGTTTTTTAGGTGCGACTAATTTCCAGGGGTTTGAGTCTGGTAATAGAGTAGATTGTAGTGGGTCAGTTCTGTGAAAGTAGAGTTGCGAATCTCTAATTCGCCATTTTTCGTGTTCATCGGGTCTTTTTGTTACTTGTCTGCATTTGTTAGAGTACCACGCAAATGCTATATTTTTTTCGCTGGTTCCCCTCATCTCGAGAGGGCATCAGGGACAAAGTTTGAACTACCTTTACGATATGTGACTTCGCAGTCATATTCTAGTAATTCTAATGCCCATCTAGCTAATCGGCTAGTGGAGTTTTTTAGGTTATGAAGCCACTTCAACGCTAAGTGGTCTATGATTACTTTAAGGCTGTAACATTCTAAATATGGCCTAAATTTTCGTATGACCCAAACTAACGCTAGGCATTCTTTTTCGGATGCCGAGTACCGAGATTCTGCGCCGTTTAGGCTTCTACTCGCGTAAGCGATTACGTAATTTACGCCGGCGATTGTCTGCGTAAGTACTGCTCCTAGCCCCGTGTTACTCGCATCGGTTTCTAGTTGGAAAGGTTATGTAAAATCTGGGCATGTCCATATTTTTGCTGACTTTAAAAGGTCTTTAATTTTCTGGAAGGCTTCATCTTACTCTAATCCCCAATCCCATAGTTTATCCATTTTAAGTAATCTGTTTATTGGTTCTATTATTTCGGCAAAGTGCGGGATACATTTTCTGTACCAACTTTCCATCCCTGTTATGCGCTGTAATTGTTTAATGTTTGTAGGTTTAGGGAATTCTAGGATTGGTTGAATTTTTTCGTCATCTATTTGTAGTCCTTTGTCGTTAACTTTGAATCCTAAGTATTTGATTTCCAAGCAACCGAACTCGCATTTGTCCGGGCTGATCGTTAAGTTTGCGTCATTTATTTTATCTAAAACAATGTTTAAGTATTTCAAGTGGGCATCAAAACTTTGAGTTACAATTACTATGTCGTCTAGATAACAAAAAAGGTTTCGTTTCAAGTCTGGAGTAATAGTTTTGTCCATAACTCTCTGGAAAGTGGTTGAAGCATTGGTTAAACCAAATAGCATCCTTTTAAATTAGTACATGCCTTTTCCAGGGACTGTGAATACTGTTATTGGTTTTAAGTTTTCTTCTAAAGGTGATGAATTTTGCTGATCTTAGTGTGTCCAGTATTTCTGTCATCAGTGAGATTGGGTAGTAGTCTTTTTTTCTAATATTATTAACCTTTCTGAAATCTAAACATAATCTATAGTCTTTCCATGGTTTTTTTATCACAACTATAGGGTTAGACGAATCGAAACAGGAGGCTTCTATTATATCATGTTCTGATAGTTTATCAACTGTTTGATGAATTGCTTCTTTAATGTTTGGGCTCACGTGGTAATATCGCTTTTTAATGGGATCGTGGCCTTGCACGTCGATTTTATGTTTCGTTAAATGAGTCGCCCTATGTTCTTTTCCCTGGAGTATTTTAATTTTATTTTTGCGAAGCTTTTCTAATTGAGATTGTTCGTCAATTTTTCCTAAACTATTCGAAATGTTATGCAATCTTATTGCTTTGTTTTTAAAATTAATCCATTGATTTTTATTTTCTGTTTTCCTTATCTCATTTGCTTTTTGAGATTCCTTTCCTAATTTTTTCTGATTAGTAACTTTTTTATTCTTCCAAAGGTTACTATCACTATCTTTATATGTGTTCTCATATTTGCTATTGTAAAAAATTTTGCCCAACTTATTTTCCATATTTTTCTTCCTGATTCTCGGCTTACTTGAACTAAATGAGTCTTGTGTGCTTAAGTTGTCGCTAGTGTCTTGGGTGGGGATGCTCTCTAGGGGTTGGAATTTGTTGCTCGCGAAGATGCTTATTAAGCTTGGGATATCTTTCGTAGGATTTGTTACAGGGATTTGGGCATTTTTGGTTTTTGGGGATTGGTTTGGATTGATAGCTACTACGGGGATTTCGCTATCTTTTAACTTTGGACTACTTTTTTTACTTTCTCTAGTGCTTTTGAGGTCAATACTGCCTCCGAATTTCGGTTTTTCGTCTATATTCCTAATTTCTTCTTTTTCAATCGCCGGTTTATCCCTAAATTGTTCATTTTTAACATTCTTATTCTCTTTTAATTCAATGTCATGCTTAATTTTATTCTCAGTTATGGGGAGAAGTAGTGAATTTGGATCAGCTTCCATTGGATAGTAATTGTGGGGATTCCGTGCAGTGGCGTCAATCCTTTTCCAAACAGGACGTATTTTCTTTTATTTTAATGCAGATTAATTGAATTTATTCTAAAATCTGTTAACAAAAAAATGGGGAGTGAGTTCTTTTGTACAGATAAAATCGAGACTGGCTTAGGAAAAGAAGCGACTCATGATTTTAGTTATGCAATTTCAAAAACATTACTAAAGTCCGATCAAAAATAAATATTATGAAATCGAATCATTTTCGTTTTCCAAATTGATTTAAAACTTTTAATGTCTTTAAAGAATTAGCAAATCGATCTTATGTATTATTTTCAAAATTCCCTAATATCATAAGGGGTGGGGAAATTGAAATAAAATAATGTTGCAATGAATCGAGAGTTTTATAGAAATATATAAATGTATCAACATGATTGTTTGCCTAATTAAAATTTGAAAAAAGGTCACATAATTTTTTTTTAATTTCCAGAGAAAAATGCCTATTTACACTTATTCTATGGCATCACTTTTTCTATGCCAGAAGGTTAATAGAACATTATTGGACATTAAACTACATAATATACAAAAGTGTACACAATATATATGATTGCAATTTTTTTATATACTTTGCGTAATTAGTATTTTATGTATTATGTATTTTATATATTATGTATTTTATGTATTATTTTTAGTAATATTCGTATACTAGCCTGTTCACAAATACAAACTTATTCATGCGTAATTTGGATTTGCGAAAGTTCTGTATTATTTTACTTTCTTCCCATACGTGTTTTTCTCATTTCTTCCACTTTTTTACACAATATTTATTATTATTTATAACTAGTACATTATTGCTATGACCCCCCCTCCCCACCCTTGTAACAGGTCGGGCGGCTGCCCGACCTGCCCCCGGGGTTGGCGCCCCTGAGTCCGTGGTAACCACCAGGTTTCAGAGTCGTAATTTAGGGTCATCCGTAGGGCTTATAGCATGTCCGTACCTAAAATACCTACGTAGTTTAATTTTGGGACTAACCTGAACATAAGATGTTTTGTGTGTTTACCGTCTCTAATTGGGATTACTACTTGTACAATTATGTCGACCGTTTCGCCGTTCGCGACAATTAATTTTTGCGAGACGGGTTTTAAAATTGAAAATTTTGAATTCTTGATTTTTTCCAGCAATTCCTTGCCAGCGTACGATATTGTGGCGCCTTTATTTACCAAAATTCGAAATAAATTATTTTCGAATTTTGTCATCAGATGAAAACGTGTTTCTGTTATTTCATATTTATCCGAATTTAAAAATTCTGGCGTTCCGGTATTAGGTTGTACTATTTGTGGTTCTAATACCCGCCCCTCCAGTTTCCCTGGTTGTATGCGATATACGGGCATTCTCTTTTGAAATGGCCCGGTAACCTAAAATGATAACAATTTAAATTATTCGTATTTTCGTTCGCGACTTTGTTAGGTTTCTGTTTTTTCTCTGAGTTAAGACTTGTTTACCATAATTATTTCCTGAGTTATGTACGGCTTTTTCTGTTAGGAATTCAATCACTGGGCCATTTTTACCATTATTTGGGCCTAACGTCATTTGATTAAGCATTGGTAACATCTATTGGTTTGGAATCTGGGTTGGTAATTTGTTTGAAATCTAGGTCTGAAATTTTGTTGGTATTTATTTGGAAAAGGTAGGAATGGAGATCCAAATGGTAAAAATGGGAATCGGTTTTTGTATTGATTTTCACTTTGATTATTTTGACTTTGTTTTCAGTATTGGTTATCATATATGCTATTATTACTTTCCTTCAAGTCTTTATTATTATTCGAGTTATTTTTATCCCCACTAATGTTATTACGTTTTTGTTCATTATTGTCCTCAATCTTAGGTTCGGTAATTTGTAAAACTTGCCCTCGAATTTTTGATTTGGCTATTTCAGTTTCCTATTCTTTACCTAAGTCCTCTGAATGTTCAAAAGTTTCAAAATCGCTCCGTTTGATGTACATTGTTTATTCGATGCGAATGTTTTCGTAAGCTCCACCTAATGCCCAGTCTAAGATTTTTCTAGGATAAAATTTGGTAAAGAGTTTTCTAATTTCTGTTAAGTAAGAGTGGATGTTTCGGTTTTTTTTTTGGTTACAGAATTTTATTTTTTGTTTTATTTCTTCTGAAAACCCTTAGTCGATATACGCGTTTTTAAAGTCTTCATGAAATTCAATAAACATCTCCAAGAATTTTTATTTATTTCGCACCAATCTTTTGCATCTTCAATCATTCGTGCGTCTAAATTTTCTAAATTATCGCGGTCGTTTATTTTGTATCCCCTTTTGAATCTTTTTCATTCGTCCAAGAAATGCGCGGGACTGTCATCTTTATTGTTTCTGAATTTAATGGGCCAGTTACTCATGATTTGGAATGGCGTTTGTATCATGCCGAACGGAAAAAATCTTGCTGGAATCGTTTCGTTATTTTTATTATTTCCAGGTTCGCTATCCGTATCGAACGGGCTTGGAAAAATTGCTTGCAAATTTCGCAAAGAAACGTGACAAAGGTTTCGATACGAGATCAGTTCAAGCTAAGAAGACCCAGACTGTGTTATTTTTAAGGATTCTAGAATGTCTGTGTGACCTGTCCCTTGTTGTCGAGGATCTATGTCGTCTGTTTTGGTTTGAGTTTGTTCTGTCCTGTAATGTTTCGCTGTCGTCTGTATTGTGTGATTTTATATTAATTACTCTTGTTCTACTACGGCTATTATTGTATGAAAGTTGATTAGGTTCCTGTAAGTTTTCTCTTAAGTTGAACTGTACTGAATGTTTATTAAGAAATGCGCTTTTATTTTTGTTGTCGTATGGTTCCACTGTTTTCATTCTGTAGTCAAAAGAGCTATTAGCAGGCGGGTCAAGTCTCAACTTTAAATTTTTTGTCCTTTCTTCTTTTTCTTTAAAAAATCTTTCCTTCTGATTATTCATAAATTCGTTGTATTCCGCGGTTTCTAAAAGTTTATCCGATTCTATGATGAATTGTGTGTTATTTTGGCATTGGAAAGTTTCATTATTAAATTGTCTCGAAGTATTTATTGGGCCTGACGCGCCTATTGTGGGTGAATTTTCGTTGTCCCAATAGAGGGTATTGCTTTCTAGGTCGAAAGTTCTGTTAGGTTGAGAATTTGAGTTAAACTGTCCTGGTTTATCTTATTGTTTATATTGGGTGTTTCTGTGTTTTTTCGCGTGAACCCTCTACCGCGACCTATTGACCTGTTTGCTGTTTTTGGGATGGCTTCCCTACTTTGTTGGGTATCGTTAGTCGAATTAGTGTTTTGATTTGGAGCTGCAGCGGCACCTTCCAGATCTAGGTAATTGTGGTCGCTTTCCATGGCTGTAGGGTTCTGCATTATATATTTCATTTTACCTGACCTGAGTTTCATTTATTTCAAGTTGAGTTAAAATTTTTATTCATGGGACACTGTATGTTCGTCCGGTGTGGTATTTTATTTTTAAATTCCCATTTTGGTCGAATATTTTTATTGAAATTTTAATTTGACCTCTAATTAGTTCTCAGGTTCGAAAATATGTTTATTTTCTTCGTAGGACCTTTGTTTAGGAGATATGTCGCGTGACCTTGGTACGCTCACGGTTATTGCTCGCTGTACGTGCAAACTTGTTTACGCACTTGAACGGTTCGTTTCGTTCGATGCTAGAAATGTCTAATAAGAATCAAAATCCATTATGTTTTTCCCCTCCCAGGTTTCCCTTTAATAATTTCCTGTTGCTTTTTTATAACTCTATTTACTTTTCAAACGCTGAGTTCCTAAGTTTCAAAGAAAAAATACGATAATTCTTTCCAAAATTTTTTCTTTTCATATACAAATGGCACATAATAGTCAATAGTAAATGGCACATAATCATCAATAATAAATCAAATACAAATCAGCATTGCACATGTAAATAAATTTCAATAAATGATAAGCACACAAAAAAAATCATTTGCCTAAGCACATAAAATCATCAAATTGGCATAAACGCACATATAAATAAATAGTACAAATCAATCATGGTATATCATAATCATAATCCATTACAAATTTGGCAAGGCACATATAAAATCACTGCTCAGAATTATATTCGTAAAAAATTATGAGAATTTCAGGCGAATTGCAAGGCATTGATCAAATAGCATGCAAAACAGATTGAGACAAAAGTTCAAAAAGTCTTAGAGTAGTCCTGAAGGTTTGAGTTGAATTTAATTTGCGTCCTCCTTCTCGGCAGGTTTCATGGTTGTTTAAAAGGAAAAGTGTAGTATTTTAGGTTGGGCGCCGGGTATTACGGAGTAATGCCAAGGAGGGAATATGGGATTTGGACAGCGGAGAACGAGGAGAACACAATAAAAAAGGTCTTTGTTAAAAGACAATAAGAACATTGATTGCCACTTGCATACAGATGATACCGATAGTCCGTGGCGGTAAACTGGCGAATGATCTTAGTAGGGAGCGTCTAGCTCGTCGAGGGTGACTATTCCTTATCAGGACCGTTGTAGGAACGGGGAGATCTTATCCGGGAAGCGAAGTCAGGGTAGGATGCTACGACACTTCCGTGGCACTTGAGAGAGGCACTTTCAACTAAGGTGAACTAGCGACCGGTCAAGACTAGACTGACTATGGAACGCGCCGTCGACCGGGACTTCGGGACCCTTCGGAGGATTCCCCCTTATCTCGGGTGCGGCTCGGCAACCCTTCCATGCAGGGCCTTGCCGAGTTCCCTTTAATGGTAGCAATTCAGTTACACGTTTTCCTACGATACTTTGCAAATTTACAATAATGTTTAATTATTAAAACAACTCTCATAAATAAATTCAGAGTTTTTTCTATTTTCAAGCTTACATAAAACATACATGCAGCTATAACTTTTTTAATAATAAGTACAACTTTTCTGTATGAACTATAATATTAGAATCAAAATCATTTCAACATTTTAAACAAATTCATTTTTATAAGGAAATATATGCACTATATATTAATAAAGAATTGAAAAAGCATACAAATCTTATAACGCACAGTGGGCCAGGATCGCACTTTTTTGGCCAAAAGTCAAGGTTAGAACTTGAGTCAACTGAATATATTTTCGACTTTCAGACACCTTGAGGTATCTGTATTTGGAGTTTCTTATCAATCAGATGCCCTGTGTTTCGTTGAGAAATAGTCAAAGTTGAAAAATGAAACTTGATTTTCTGTACTTGGTGCCTAAAAAGAAGGGATACAATTTTATGATATTTATCGAAAAGCAATCAGTTTTTGATTTTTTTGAATTCAGTTTGGATTAATAAATGCAGGAAATGCCGAGGAAGCTACAAAACTGGTCTAAAATTTAAAAATTCACATGTTTTATTCACAAAATATTCGATCTTTCCCCGCAATGCCTCCTGCACGCGGCGCTGCAAGTTCTCACATACACTGGAGTCCCGCTATACTGGCCGTTTCGGGGGTACCCTCAATGGCCTTCACACTATCTCGGGACTCTCCAAACCGCTCTTCTTCACCTTCATGCTTGTGGTTTCTTATAGTGCCGAACCGTAAACATGGCAACTCCGCTGACCTTGCAAGCGCCTCTCCCTCTCTCGCAGGACTCTAGTGTATAATATATATTTGGAATTTCGTCTCTATGACTACCGTTGGATTTTTGCAGTGTTTTTTCTAAAATATATATTTAACGAGATTCGAATGGATAGATTCATCTTGTTCTTCCCTTCAAAAGGTACTAGATTATCCATAATACCCGACATGTAATTTTTCTTAGAAACTGAAAGATGCACGAAGCTTATAGTTTCTTTCTCTCCGCTTTTCGGCTTCATTTCAATCTATAGTTAATTGAAAATTTACTGATTTATTGATTCATTCAATATGACAACATTCACGAAATGTGAGGTCTTGGAAAAAATTCTAAATGATGAAGGAAAAGAGACTGGTGTTCAGTATATCTTGGATAAATGGAATATTGATAGACAAAAAGTAAAATCTGAAGACTTGAAACGTTTGAGAGTTTCTGTTTCAACTCTCGTTACAAAGAGAAAAAGTAAATACAAAGTCTCCCGTAGGATCAAAGAAAGATTTGATGCATATAATGCTGATTGGCCGAATTCGAATTTTCTCGTTCCTGAATTGAGATTGGAAACTCTTAACCCTAAGCCTCTAAAACGTGGTCGCCCAAGTGCTGAATTTGCTGAAATTTCGCATAGATCAAAACGACGAGAGATAGGACAAATTAGTGAAAAATTTAAGAATGACATCTATGTATGGTTTCTGAGGGTGCTAATTTCGAGTTGGACGTCAGAATTCCACCAAAAAAAATTGTCGATCCGATATATAATGTTTTGAAATACTCGTCCGCCATATGGGAACCGCCATTTTGTTTTTAGAAATTCTGAGGTCAGATTCGGAATAAGCACCCTTGAAAACCCCAGATACCGCGTTTCAAGCAGATTCAATAATATTTTGAAATATTCGTCCGCCATATTGGATCAGCCATTTTGTTTTTTGGAATTGTGTTTTTAGATTCGGAATCAGCGCCCTCGAAAACCCCTAGATACCACATTTAAAGAAGATGCAATAATTTTTTGAAATACTCGTCCGCCATATTGGATCCGCCATTTTGAATTGGTAAGTTTTGACATGGAATTTGAAACTATCGTCCTCAAAAACCCTTTTATACCAAGTTTCAGATGAATTAGACGTAAAATCGAATTTTGGCCACTTTTTATGGTTCCTGGCCCACTGTGTAACGGTAAAAACTTTCCTTTTCATTAATTTCAGTATTTTTTACATTTTCTTAATTTCTTCCAGTAATTTAACCCTTTAAGTTATCCCCTCTCTGTGATAACAAAAAGAATGAGGGGGGTCGCTGAAGACCCCAGCAGAAATTTCTTTATTGTAACTAGGGTTTTTAATATTTTTGCACGAACATTTTTTTGGATATACTTTTTTCATATCATAACTTTGAGGGTTAATAATCTCTTCAATTGAATGATATTTTGCTTTATCAAGATTTTCGGAATAATTGTGATTTAGCACTAAATCGAACATAAAACCAGTATTATTATTACCTATTGTACTGTGCCTTTTTATTTTTAAACCCCGGTGAAACAGAGGTCTATACATTGGTCATCCTGGTTGCTAAAGCTTTATTTAAGTCCTTTAGCATGAGTACATATACCGCCAGACGACTCCACTTTACTGTGTATGGGCCTGTGAAATTTTTCTTTCTTACACGGAGAAAATTTGTTGAATAAAATTTACCCAATTAGTGAGGTAAATGAAGGACATTACTTCATTTAGAACAATTTTACAATTATTTTTTTAAGATTTAATACCAAATAGAACTATAAATAATACAAAAGAGTTATGTAAAATGTCAAGTCCAAAAGTGAAAATTCTGATATGTAATAGTTGATATAAGGGTTGTGTTATTTTCATACCAGTATATTATAAAATAACGCAAAG
>CAKNWT010260749.1:388-18639 GCA_932066315.1 Andricus coriarius
GCCCTTTGCTTTTTTTGCATCACACTTCTGCCTCTATCTCTCGCACTACGAAATTCTTCTGGATACCTCTGTGGCGACACTAACCAGCGCGAGCATATGGTCACTCATGTATTTTATATGGATGACCTGAAGCTCTATGCCTCTGGTAAAGGCAAACTTCAAACTGCCATAAATATCGTCAAGAAGTACACAGGAGAGATTGGGATCGACTTTGGATTGGATAAATGTGCCGAAATTCATCTGAAGAACGGAAAGATTGTTGGCATTCCCGGGGACCCTGAGCTTGTGGATATAAGTGTTATTAGACATCTTAACACTGGAGAGACCTATACATACCTGGGCGTGCCTCAAAGCCGCATTCAGGACGTAACATCAGTAAAGGAGTCTCTCCGAATGAGATACAAGCATCTTCTTCGACGGATTTGGTCTTCCAGTCTGTCAGCGTTGAACAAGGTATCTGCGACTAACATGCTTGCCGTCCCGGTTCTACTCTACTCATCAGTTTCGCGATGATACACATCACGCCGTGAAGGCGGACGCGGACTTCTGAATCTCTAGTGTCTTCGCAACCGAATTGTTCTAAGTTCAGCTTATATCGCAGCCAATGGCAGAGATCCTCTCCTGAAAATTGTCAGGAACCACGAGATCATTGGTGAAGGACCGTTCCTTTACAAAACCGCCGAGCAAGCGGCCGAGACCCTTGGCCTGAATTTTAACATCAGAAGTGAGGAAAGTGTATTACTCTATCTAGATGCTTCACTTCTGAAAGCCGAAGTGAAGAAAGCAGAAGTTCGAAAATTCCTTCAAGAGCTACTCGACAAGAAAATGCACGGAAATTTTCACCGGAATGTAGGAAAACAGTCCTTGTCGAAGGAGCAAACTTTTGCTTTCCTCAGATCATCAGGGCTTAATTCAGATACAGAGGGTTTTATTTTCGCATGCCAGGACGGTGTCATTTCCACCTTAGCATAACGTGACCACATTTTATTTCAAGAAGGAACGACGTACATCTACAGACATAATGCGGCCCTAAGAGTACTTTATTACCATCTCTCTCGCTGTTACGGTGTTGACCGCGACCCTGCCCTGCCGAACGCTCCAATGGAGATAGAGCCAATTGTCCAAAACGAGAAGTGCCAAATTTTCTGAAACTACGATTTTCGAACAGCAGTCTCCGTTTCACACTCGAGGCCTGACATTGTTTTCCAAGACATCGAGAAACGAACTATATTCGCGATCGAATTCTTGGCCACGTCGGAATACAAGATCACTGCCAAGGAGGAAGAAAAGGAGGAGAGTTATCAAGACCTTATAAGGGAACTGCAAAGACTGTACCCTAAGTATTCGGTACAAGTAATTTTCCTTGTGATAGGTGCTCTGAGAGGTGCAAAACTATCACTGGTTCCTAACCTTAAAGCCATACCTGCGGGCCAAAAATATGCCAAGGAACTTGCGAAATGCATGCAGAAAGCTGTCATACTTGGGTCGCTTCGTGTCCTCTAAACACATGAGGGTTTCGCCGGCCTGTCATTGTGATTTCATCGTGTCCTGTTACCACCCATCTCACGGTTTTGAGACGTAGCCATGAGTGTGATTTACCGCAATCCTTCTGGGAGCTGGTGTCATTTTTAAATGGCAGTTTCTCCCAGTGAAGACTTTGGCTGAGAAAAATTGTATTTTTGAGTATTTCTCGAAAACAAATTAACCGATTTTGATGAAACAAAATTAATATTTCATACATCTATGAGAGTAATTTAAAAAAATATGAAACCATTTTGATATAAAATATGATCAAACAAAATTTTTTGAATTTTTAAAATTTGTTTCTGAAAAATATCTTCAGATTATCAGCTTTAACATATATTTTTGCCGAATTTTTCATGGAAGTATAACATGGGTGAAAAAAATAAAAACCATGCATGCAGCGCCATGCTCATACAGCACCCTCCCACACGGCTGCGGAATGCTACCATCAAGCGGCTCACTCTTTTTTTATGAAAAAAAGTGTCATCAATATCAATGAAACCATTACGAAAAAAATTCTGTTGAAAAATACATCTCTTAATTTTCTCGCAGAAAATACTCAAGTTATCTGCTTTAACATATATTTCTTCCGATTTTGTTGTGGCGGTATATCATGACTGAAAAAATCACATAAGCAGCGCTGGCCTGTGCTACAAAGGACGTCTTCAGTTAGTCTACGTAAATCATAGTTTCCAGAGTTTACCACGATGAAGTTGCAGTACGTTTTAAAACTCCTTATTTGGGGTGCTTCATTATTGTGAGTCCCCTCGCTGCCAACACTCAATGATGTGGGTTGTCAAATAATGAAAGGAATTATTAGAGTAATAGCTTACGCAGATGAAATCCATATGATTTATGATCAATACGACGACTTATCTCCAAATCCGAAAAAAAGAACGATCCCCTAGATACGGCAACATGTGGAGTAAATTCGACATCAATGGAGGTATGTCTCTTTCTGATTTTAAGAAACTCCTTAGCAATAACGAAAACAAATCTGAGCGGACTAAATTTGTATCCACATTTCTACAAGAAATTGCACAGAAATGTGCGATAATGGCATAACGATCTACTAAGAAAGTGTATTACAGCCTCTACACAATTCACTGACCCTCATTTCGACTCCAATCACATAGATGCAGACACGCGTCTTATTTTCCACGTGAAGAAAATTCAGGCATCTTTTGCTGTTTCTTTTTTAGATAAAAGGGAAAAGAATAGGACCCCAGTATCGGTAGCGTAATTCTCCAAAATTGTGTTATGAATTCTCGAAATCATTCAAGATTTTAGAGGAAAAAAAATGCAAACCTTAATTTGAAGCACTTGAAATAAAAATCACTTTTAATTCATCAAACAGCTTGGCATAAAAAGCCTTAAAAATTCATAAAATTCAGATTCGATGCTTGCGCACTGAAGTACTGCAAAATATAAACCTTCAATCCGAAATATACAAACGTTTAACTGATAAGGCTTTTAATTGAAACAGTATTATTTTGAACAATTCCAGCTTTTGACGCTTAAATGTGTAAATCGTTTAGCTTTGTACAAATTTGGAATTGCTCATTCGTAAATTTCTCCACTGACAAGTGTTGTTCAATTTTAAATATTACAGCACAATTTTATATATCTTTAATTAATTTATGTTCAGTTAATCGACTTGAACATTTTACTATCAATACTGTTAAATTTATAAGACTTTTAAATCATAAGTGTTCAAACCTTCAAAATTGTGTATTATAACAATTTTATATTTAAAAATAAACGATTAGAAAAGACTGAAAAATTAAAAAAATTAAAGTAAAGGAATTGAGAATTATGTATTGTAAACTGAATTATTTTACACTTGAAAACATTACAAATTGAACTTTACGAACTGGAGAGAATTTTAAATTAATATTTCTACTCTTTTATTTTTCCATGTAAATATGGGAAGTCATCATTTCTAAAACATTAAAAATATATAAAAAAAGAAATAAACTTTATAGAGTTCATACACGGCCGCACGTCTAGCCTTCATCATATTTGATGGCTTATGCGTGGGAACATTTTAGTGCTTTACGCTTCGTTCGTTAATATTTCCACACTTTTACCTACTTCTGTGCTGATACAGAAATTTATGTAACGAGTGTATGGATTTCTACCAAGAAAGCGCTTGAAAAATAATGACGCCGCTTCCTAATAATAAAATAACTCATGGCAATTCTTCGAGGACTTATGTAAGTTCGATAATACTTTTTCGCCTTTTTCAATCCTCCAAGAACTTAATAAGGAAGTTAATTTCCTGCATTTACGTTGAAAAAGATTGTAGATAATCTTTATTCGAAAGAAAGTGCAACGAGTTGTAAAATAAGGAATATTGATAATCAAATGTTATCCGATAAAGAATTTAGAATTGAGTTTTCAATAGCATAAAATTATACAATCAAACGAACTTACCTGAATGAAGTTCGATCGTAATTATACGACCACCTCGTTCGAAGGGATTACAATGGTAGTTTCGCTACTTTTTGCTAAATTGTCACAAATTTCAGAGCCAAAAAAAAGAAGAATTCCCCAGAGCACCTCTCTGCGTCCATCTATTGAAATTTCATTTAGTTTAGAGTGACTTAGAAAATTGCCTAAAGTTGTTAACGATATTCGGAAGAACTTAGGGTGGGAATTCAAATTGTATTTGGGAGGATGTAATCCCTTCGAACGAGTTGGTCGTATAATTACGATGGAACTTCATTCAGGTAAGTTCGTTTGATCGTATAATTATACTTCCCACCTCTTTCTCGGGATTACAATAGTAGATATTTAGAGCAGACAATTTTCGTTAAATTATCGTTTATTATAAACGTAGCCACATTTTTTAGTTTTAAATACAAACAATTTTGTTGTCCATTATGTAAAATTACAAATGAAGAATTATTTCTTAAAAACGGCGTGACAAAAGCTCTTATTAGCTGGAACTATTGATAGATTATAAATATTTGCAAATACAGATGAATGCTGAGACCAACCCACTGTATTTCTGATAGTATTTAAATCTAAGCCATTTTTAAAAGCTGTTGACGTTGCTGCGTGTCTTGTACTGTGCGCAGTAAACTCATGATCGACTCCACATTGGGATAAGACTGATCTAACCCATCGGCTAAGAGTTTGGGCATCTACTACTCTATGAGGTTTCTTAACTGCGAGATACAATGTTTTACTGTCTTGTCTTAAATTCTTTGTAACGTACAAATAACGTTCCAACGTCCTAGCTAGACAGAGGTTCGGGTTATCCTTAAAAATGGTAAAATAAGAGAGGGTTGACAGGTTCCAAGCTTAGAAGTTTTAATAATAGACTACTCGAATTTCAACTCCATTTTCAGAGAACTTAATGCAATCTTTATTAATGAGGGAAAAAGTTTGCAATCTATATTAATGAGGGAAAAAGTTTGCATTCTATGACCCGTTCCCAAAGCTAGTAGCATTATCAACTTTTCCGACAGTTGTTTCAGATTTATAGATTCAAGTGGAAACCAACTAGAAATCTTATCAAGGACGGGTGTGATGTCCCAGGTTCTTGAGTACTTAGGACGTGTAGGTTTCAGTCTCTAAATTCCCGTGAAAAAACGACTCACCGTGCTATCTGATAACTTTTTGGAGGATATTAGCGCTATTGGTGACCGAGCTGTATTTAATGTGCCATATGCCGCACCCTTGTCGAAAGAATCACTTAAAAATTCCAGTATACTATCAGTCTCTTGATTAAAGGGATCAAGATCTCGTTCATTACAGAAATTCCACCAACTTTTGAAGGCACTATCGTACTGTTTAATTGTAGAGTCCGCTAGGGAAGCCATTAAAACTATTAATGTAGATTCTGACAGATTCTTCTATCGATGGCTCTCCCTGATAGCCGACCTGCAGCCAGAGTAAGGGAAACTGCCAGTGGATGCTGACGGGACATACAAGGAGGCAAAAGAAGTGTTGAACTTGGTAAACATATAAAAGGTTCATCTACAACCAATGATTGGAAAAGTGGAAACCATGGCTGTGATGTCCACCAGGGAACAATTACAATGCCACAAGCTTCGCCTGTAATTATTTTTCTCAAAGTTCTGAGGATCATGGAAAAAGGTGGGAAAGCATACAAATTTGTGTCTTGCCAGGAGATCGTAAATGCATCAAACGCCTCGGCGTCAGGATCATGATTTCAGGAACAAAAATAACCACATTTAGAATTGAATTTTGATGCGAAGAGGTCCATCGAAGGGTTAGGAAATTTTTGTAAGATTTGTTTAAATGCATAATCTGCTAATTCCCATTCGGTGTCCACATTACGAATTCTCGATTCTCTATCGGCTTCGACATTTTCTTTCAAAGCAATGTAGGAGGCATAAATCCATATTCTTTTACTCTCACACCATTTCTAAATTTCTCTACATAATGAGTGGAGTTGGATGCTGAATTCCGCTTATCTTATTGACATAAGCTATGGCAGTTGTTTTGTCAATACGTAAAAGAACTTCGCAGTCGTGGAGTTCAGAAGCAAAAGTTTTGAGGGCCCAAAAGGCTGCCAAAAGCTCTAAACGATTTATTGACCAAGATTTTTCTTTTGCGTTCCAAAATCCATGGGCAGAATCGCCTTCGCAGAAGGCACCCCAACGCGATTTTGATGCGTCTGAGAAGATTTCTTTTTGAAAAGAGAACTGGCGTATTGGGCTACAAGATGTGCGAATGTTCTCTCGAAACCAAATTAAATTTGGGTGAAACAATCTTGGCAAAGTCATGCGTTCATCATAATTACCCCTAGCTAGTAAAAGAGCTTGAAATTTAGCTCGTTCTAAGGCTTTCGTATAACCCATTCCGTAGGGCACTGCCGGACAACACGAAACGAGACTTCCTATCAATTGGGCGAATTCCCGTATGGTCGAAAATTTTCGTTTTAGAAAAAACTCTATTATGGAGAGCAAATTTAGTCTTTTTGAAAACGCAACTCTAATGCCAAAGCCTCTGAGTTCAAATAAAAACCTAACAATTCCGACCCTCTGCTAGGAATTAGCGAACTTTTTTTATAATTAATTACGAAACCTAGTGATTGGAGCAACTCCATAGAGGTTTGAACATTCTGCAAACACTCTTCGAAGGAAGTGCCAAGGAAGAGAAAATCGTCCAAATACGGCACTGATAAAAAACCCTTGCTTCTTAAAAAGCTGACAACCGGTTTCATAATTTTCGTAAAAACATAAGGGCTGATGTTGAGACCGAATGGTAAACAATTAAATTCGTATAAAAAACCTTCGAAAGATAACCTTAAAAATTTTCCGTATTTTTCATCAATCGGAATCAAAAAGTAAGCATTTTTCAAATCTAAATTTGCCATATAACATTCCTTTGTTATTAATTTACACGCTGTTCGAACATCTTCTATTTTAAAATGAGGCACTTCAACAAACTCATTTAATTTGTTTCAGTTGAAAATGAACCTTTTTGATTTATTTTTACGATCAATGAGGACGAAAGGGGACAAAAATTCTCCATTTACCGATTCGCAACGACTTATTGCTCCCATTTTTAATGAATCATTAATTTCACTCCTTAGAAACATAACCTCACTTTGACTCCAATTTGAGTTAGAGGGAATAACCGATTGGTATGGTTTTCGCATAAACGGAATCTGATATCCCTTAACACATTAGAGCACAAATTTATCGGAAGTAATGTTCTTCCATGCTGAAAGAAAATTTTTCAAGCGTCCTGCAAAACGTACCTCTACTTCCGTTGATGTCGAGTTGTTGGTCGGGATTTGTCCGTTGACGTCCTCACCTGTTGATTCCGATACGATGTTGGCTGAGGCTTTTGGTAGGACGATTTTTTCGACTGAGAATGTTGGTTGTTGCTCGCACACGATTGTCGCTGGTTCCTCGAGGACGAGCTCCTCATTTTCAAAGATCCAGAATTCTGAGCTGGTTGTTTTCGCAGGAAACGATGGATTGAGGGTCTTGCTTATTTTTGTCAATGAACTTATTTCGTTGATCTTTTCGGTTAAATCGTCACCAAAAAGAAAAGTGCCCCTGTTGGATTTATCTAAAATGGACTTCACTGATTTACTGTAAGCAGGAGCAATGAATGCTCTACGAGCAATTGTTTCTGCATGATGAAATTGAGTCACTAACTTGCCGCAATCAGACAAGAACTCGAGTAATTTTATAGTGTCAAGTCCTTCCTCAGAAAGCAGCATATGCATTCCTCGACCCAAGGCCGATAATGCAGAACCTGCCACACGCTGCATGTTTTGGAAATGCTCATTTCTCTTGACAGATGACTCGCCCATCTATAAAAGCATGACCGGATTCACTTCAGGGGCCTCCAGTAAAATGTTACCCTTTCGAGGATATTTTTTGAGTGATGCCTCCTTAGTCTCTGTTGGGAGACCATTTCTGAGCCAAAAGTCCCATCTTGAGACTAAGTCCGGATTCAACTTAAACTCTCCTGTGTCAGAAGTTGCTGGATCTTTTCCTAGCACACCTAACCTCTTTTCATCCAAAACCAACGGAGTGCTGCCTTCAGACACAATCTTTCCCTCGACACTTGCGCTAATCTGCCCGCTTGCTTCTCTAGATTTATCGGCTCTTTCGTTCGAATTTTTGTCTTTGACTGTCCCCTCTTTAGATGGGGCTTCTGCAAAGAAAAAACTGGATTAGTCCTATACTTATGTATAGGCTCTACCAGTAGATCGGCCCTCATATCACCTTAAGAATGATCTTCGCCGTCTCAAAAATTCAACGAGAAACTTACCAGTTTTGGGACATGAAGAGCACCTGGAGGGTGACCTGGACGTTTCACGTGATGCACTTCGCGAAAGAGAAGGTCTTGAAGGAGATCGCCGTAAATGAGAACGCGATCGTCTGGAGTGCGAACGTCGAGAATTGGAACGAACTCGACGTCTCCTTGAAAGGCTCCGGGTCCTCCGGGATGAAATTCGTGAAGAGGACCGCGATCGCGACGAACTAGAAGAACGAGATGAATCGGAGGATGTGTTTCTCGATGGTTAACAACCTCTCACTTCTCTTTTGAGTCTTTTCACTTCCCGCATCAATTCACGAACGTCGTCACTGTCATGTTTTTTATATTTTCGATGTCTTCCCATGATTGAAGAATGTAAATAAAAAAAATGAGAGCGGTCGGGGGACCGCCGTCAGAAGCTATGCTTCTTAAGCATTGTAAGAAGAATGGTCAAATTCACGAACGCTACGGACTTTGCCATGTTAGTTTTTGGTTATGGTACAGATGCAAACGACCGTTGAACTTTGAACTGAAATGCGTTTCCCGCAGTAGAAAGAGAAAGTGTGCACACGCTATAGAAAGAAGAAGAAAGAGATGGACAGACAGTAGGGGAGAGCTGGCACTATACCGGCACGGTATATACACATACAGAGTATATACACAGGCAGAGAGACACAGACAGAGAGACAGCGACAGAGAGACAGAGACAGAGAGACAGAGAGATTTTTCAGTTCGGTCCCCTCGGTCTATCGTCCTTTAAGAAGCATAGCTTCAAGAAAAAAATTAACCTGGCTCAATACGTCTTGTGACAGCTAACACAAACAAAAGAATGAAATTTCAATAGATGGACGCAGAGAGGTTCTCTGGGGAATTCTTCTTTTTTTTTGGCTCTGAAATTTGTGACAATTTAGCAAAAAGTAGCGAAACTACAATTGGAATCCCGAGAACGAGGTGGGAAGTATAATTACTCCAAGTTATAACATTTGTTTATTAAAAATGTTAACATTCATAAGATTACAAACAACAACATTTTATCTCCAATTGTTCGCTCAAAATCAGCTTGGAAGATGTTTCTTAAGTTACTAAATACTTTGAACTCTTAGTAGGTATTAGATGAAACAACAGGGATACCTTGAGAGAATTGAACAAAATTTTCCATATAATCGGAAAATACTTACGGTCCGGTAGATTTATTTTTGAGTTTATACATGGTGCGTTACATAAAATTACATTAATTGCAAACTATGCTTAATTCGGCACACGGGGCTGGTATTCCTATTCCAGCATGTAGAAGGGCGGCGCTGGCATTTTTTTTAAATTCTCACATATTTCTATATAATGTATGGTCAATATGAAATAATTGTATATAATGCTTGGTAAACTTTTTAGAAATTTCGGAATGTTCGGCCTTCAGAACACCCAGCCAGGATCAACACCCGTAACACTATCAACTCAGAGTACCGTCCCCGTGATTCATGAATAATATTGAAAAAATATTGTATAGAAATAAACTGTAAATAATGGCCTCAAATGCTTAGTTCTTAGCGACCTCTATAAGTTACAAAATTTAATCACTATCCTTTAGCTCTGATCCATTATGTGTGCTTCGTTCAAGTTGCTGCCGGAACAATCTTTTTGGATCAAGTCGAATAGAGCTTGTAGTTCAGCCGTTCCCTTAATTTGAGAAACAAATTCGTTTAAAGCCGGATTTTTGTCTGAAAAAAAGAAGAAATATGATGGTTAAAGAAAAGTTGCAACTTGCTGGTCGTAAATAAACATTAATTATTAATTATTATTAACATTAATAAATTACTATGCTTTTTCTGTCCACATTGAAACTTCTGTGGCAGTTTATTAGTATACGTCAGTTTGACATCTTATAAAAATAATTGTCTTCCCACTTTAAGTTTTTCCATTGCATGAAAATGCTTTATCATTGAATTTCAATGTAATTATTTTGCACTTTAGGTTAAAATAGCTGTATTTTGAAACGTGGCATGTACAATTTGAGAATTATTAATTCCAGGGACTTAATTTTAAGATCCTAATTTAAGAATTCTTCAAGAATTTTAAACAAAGTTTAGAATTGCCTAATTTCGAACGATTCAAGTTTGAATTGTTTGGTTTTGGAAGCTTGTAATTAGAAATCATTTAATTTTCAACTTGGCTTCAATTTGGCTCCTTTAAATACATACTCTTATAGGAAATTTGATTAAACATCCTTTTTGTCAATGGAAAAAAGTTGTAACTTTCTTCTTTTTGAAATAATTAGGAAAAGAAAGATTTTTACACAGCGCAAAATTTTCGTCTCTTCTAACTTCAGCTCTTTCTTATCAAAAAAATGTAAAAAAAAAACGTGGTAAAAAAAAAATGTTTTCTGGGTAAGTCAACCCACAACGTTTAAACATTTTCAATCGCAAAGTCTATCGAAGTAAGTTTAAGCAATAAAAAGCTTCCAGCAGATGAAATATCTAGTTGAATTCGTAGAAGTTTTCTGAAAAGTATTACTTTAATTAAACTAGCCATTCATGAAGTGGGAAGGTTTTATTGTTTTGCGCGGTGCCATCAGAAAGAACTTGCAGCGATGGAGCAGGCTATCGTCCATATATAGACGTAGAAAATGTTATTTTCAAACATATTTTTTAAAATTTTTCAATTTTTTTTTTATTGTACAGAGAAAAAGTTTTTATTTCGTGGATAGTTTTAATATTTTCTTTTAGTCAGTTTCCATTCTTTAAGGTATGATTTTCCCTCCCTCTTTTTTATGTTATGTGTACGGTTTTCTTCGAAAATGTAAAAAAAAAAACATCAAAATAAATTTGATACTGCCTCATAAGTGTCAAATAAATGTCCTTTCTCTAGTAAAAGAAAAAATGGACCCTTTCAATATTTTTCAAGCTTATGTTCTGTCTTACCGAAAATCTTATATTCAGAAAATCAGATAGAGCATCAAAAGGCCAATTAATGTTTTCTATAAGCTCCTATAAGCAATGTAACCCTTTTTTTAAACTTTTCAAGTCGCTATTGATTAATCATTAAATTTTATTGAAGATTCGTCAATAGGTCAATCGAAACGTCTCACAGACGCGAACAATTGCATCGAATACTGTTATATTCCCAATATCGAAAAAGTTTTCCTTATCTAAAAAAATTAAACAATAGACCTTGAAAAATTATAAATAGGTATTGCAATATTATAAGATGGCATAAAAGGTAGTTTAATACGTCAATCGATGCGTTTCGAAAACGCAAACCACTACATCATATTAAGTCTAGTTGCATTCCCAATATTAAAAAAGTGTTCTTTATATAAACAAGATGAACAATATATTTTTAAAAATTATAAATACGTATTGCTAGATCATAAGATATACGATATAGAATTAGGTATAGTACCACAGTATTCCTAATCATCTTCAAGAAAGGTTTTCTCATATGAATGAAATAAACGATTTTGTGAAAATTCATAATTCGGTACTGGTAGGCCATAAAAACGTTCCACAACAGGTCGATCAATGTGTCTCGAAGACGCGAACAAATGCATCAGATATAGTATGGCTGCATTTCGAATATCAAAAAAGTTTTTATTATATAAACATGTTAAGTTTTTTTCACAAGAAAGTTTTTGCTAGAACTAAGAACTTTTCAGCGCCAGGGCCAGGTAAAATCAACAACTTTTGGTGGAAGAAGTTCACTTCTACGCACCAACTTCTAGCTCGTATATTTATCACTTTCTGAAGTGGAGAACAACCCATCCTGCAGTGGCTAGCGGAAGGACGCACAGGATTGATCCCTAAGACCGGAGATTTATCAAGTTTAAAGAACTACAGGCCCATAGCTTGTTCAAACACCAGCTAAAAGTTATTCACTGGCATCCTCAAAGAGAGGATACTTTTCCGATACTTTTCTGCATCTCCCTCTTGCCTCTATCTATTGTGCTCCAAGGCAAAAGCTTTGGATACCTATGTGGCTCGTCGAACAGAAGAGAATATAAGGTCAACCACCTTTTATATATGGACTTTGCACTCCACATTTTTGTGGAGACCTTGCTGTGCATGTTTGCATTTAGTATGATGAATCAAATAAATGATAAAGGAGTGCGTGCAACATTTATTGTAACGACCTTGCACTTTATCTCACGATAGAGACCTCGTTGAGCATAGTTGTACCAGCTACTGAAATTTGAACAGGCAATTTTTTAGTTTCAATTTTTCAAAAAGAATAGAGCCAGAATGAAATTTGTAACGACCTTGCACTTTATCTAACAATAAAGACCTCGATGTGCGAACAAAGTTTTAGTATCTGAGTCTCTAAAAGAAAAAAGGCAAGGAGAATCCAATTTATAATAAAATGAATAATTCCAAAATTGAATTCAGGTCAGAAAAGTACGCAATCATCTCTCCCTTGAGTGCATCTACAATCCAGACGAAATTTACTATGTTGGTTACTCGGAAAATAGAAACGGGCCCAAGCTCTATCCCCACCCTAAAAAATTATATGCAGACAGAACATCTAAGGGCTAAGTAACCACGGTTCAGTTTCAGTTTAGCAAGCGCAGTGAACAGTTGAACCTCGCGTCGGCTCTCAGAGACACAGCGTAGCGCAGAGCAAGTGGAGCGGTCTCTTTGTCCCCGAACAGAAATTGATTACTTTGGCGGAGTCAGGTTTGCGACAAGTTCAAATATTGCAAAACTCAGTTCTGTTGTGTTAGGTGTAAGAAACCTGTGTGTGATGAGCACAGAATAAGTTGCGTTGCGCAGTGCATATAAGCCTAAAGGCCACTTTTTTATGCAAGTTGTGTAAATTATATTTCAAAAAAAGATCTATAAGTCATCTTTTACTTTTCACATCGTTCTCATGAATCAATGTGCATTCAGCTAAAATAAATTGTGTATTTTTCATCAAAAAACATTTTTCCCATAGGTAACTATTTTCCATTAAAAATATGCATTCATAGAGAACTTTTATTATGAGAAATAATCTTCCTCAATTGTTGTTTATTTAATCATCAAGTTTATTTATAAATTGGTTAGGGCTAGTTTTTATATCCTATCAGTATTGGAATCAACTTAAATCGTTGGTTGGAGTAGATTGAGTAATTAACTGGTTTGTGTAATGGTAACTGCTTCGAAAGGGATCTCACGTGCTGTAAAATTTCCGTACGTGGTTGAAAGAAACGGGAGGGGGGGGATATGAACGTTTGATGCGTGCTGGATTTCCAGTACGCAAGGGGGTGGAAAGGTGGGTGGTTGAAGCGTGCTGGAGTTCCAGTACGCTGGGAAGTTAGAGGTGGGTGGTGATGATGCGGGCTGAGATTCCAGTGCACGAGGAGGTGGGAGTGGGTGGTGAATGTGTGCTGAGATTCCAGCGCACGATGGGGTGGGATTGCGTAGTGGATGTGTGCTGAGATTCCAGCGCACGAAGAGGTGGGAGTGGGTGGTGGACGTGTGCTGAGATTCCAGCGCACGAGGAGGTGGGAGTGGGTGGTGATCGTGTGCTGAGATTCCAGCGCACGTGGAGGTGGGAGTGGGTGGCGATGATGTGCTGAGGTTCCATCGCACGAGGAGGTGGGAGTGGATTGTGAACGTGAGCTGAGATTCCAGTACGCAAGGGGGTGGAAAGGTGGGTGGGGAGTCGAACGTCGTCGTCGTGATTTAGAACACCCAGAATAGCTTGGTTTATGTACTTTATTCCACACTAGATACAGAGGGTGTATCGCACGGTCCAAAGACCGTGAGGGACTGCCTTACGTTCTAACGCAGGGCCTTTTTATAAGGAGACTCTCGTCCGAGTCTCTTTTTCTCTCCTTCTATCGGGGAAGAGGCTTGGCGCGTAGGGGGAGAACATGTTGCGTCATCTTTGCTGCCCGTAGGGCATTGGAGCGACAAAGACAGCTACAGTTCCTAACTCTTGCCTCCCTATAACTAGTTCTAATTTCTATCGGCAAAACAAGTGTCTAATAGAGGGAATCGATGTATTGGGTTAAGATAATTTTATTCAATATTATTAGATCGGTTTCCTCATAATTTTACCGTTTAGGCGCGTATAACACATGTATCGCACTACGGCTAGTATTACGAAATTTTCTGTAACGTCAGCCCTGAACGAGATAGAAAGAGGTCAGTCTTACCGAAAATTCCGTAAAAGTAGACAGTTTCTTGTTTTTATGTGAAACAGCATTGTTCTATTCAAGACTGATTCTTTTCTGTAGGAATATTTTTTGTTTAAACTTCATATGATCAGGATTGTAGTACTACTCATGTTTGTATCCCAGATAACAATCGTGCGACGCACGCTTCAAGCACGCGTGCGAGTCGCACGATGCAACCCATATCGCACGCAAATGGCAAGCACATTCCGCGATAAAAGGACGGGTGCATGCTTATTTGAAATGATTGATGTATTTATCTTATTCCAAATGATATTTGTACCTGTATTGTACATGCGCAGAGTTGTCAAACTTCACGGTTCACCGAACATCAATGCTGACGTTGTCATCAGTGAGGTTATGTGAGCGTCATGTTGTGGTGTACGCTAGTGCTTTTCCAGTTATAAAATTTCCACGAACTTGATCATTGCGATATTATTCTTCGTATATTTGAGCATTAATTAATGTTTGCGTGCCACGAATTGTGTTAAAGAAACTGGTAAGTAAAGCAAAATATTAACATATATTTTCTTCTAAATAGCAGAAAATTAAAAGTTAGGCTAGAAAATCTCACTTTTTCCACGTGTATATATGAAAAAACATAAAAAATCAGAAAATCATTTGTAGTTTTAGGATGCCCTTGTAGAAAGAAAGGATCGATAGACTATCTTGACGTCTACTGATAAATATGGAAAAAGTTTGGAAGGTCAGAAAGACAAAAATCTGTCAGAGGAAACTTTTCTGGAATCTTCAAGAATTGAAAATTGCAGTCTCCACAAATCAGTATTAAAAGAATTACAGTGAGTATAATAAAATCCGAAACCCTAACAATTGTTACAAAAGTACTTTCCTTCTCGACTTTTCCTCAAAAATGGTACACGTTTTCTTTATTTTTGGATTTAAAATATATTGCATTTGTATTTTAATAAAATTTATGTTCTTATTCATTTATAAACTTTCTTACTATTGTAAAATTCATGCGAAGCATACATCACGCAAATGCGGACACATCTGTTTGGTGATCTTCGTGACACGCGTGACGATTTATTCGCACTCGTGCCTGCACCGTGCGTGGCATCGTGCGCATATTGTTGTCTGGAATCAGTTCAGCAAGCTACGAGTATAATTGGAATTAAGCTGTGAACTGAAGGATATGGAAATTATCTTCAAATAACGCAATATTTCCCTTATTTACTTTTCTCATTGGGTTTTATTTCACGTAATCATTTTCTCTAGTTTTAATTCATGCGCGCCTATCTATGCTTGCGTACGCACAAGTGGGTGGCCCGACAGTAAGGATTTGGTGTACCAATGATCCACTCATGTAGGTATTCATTTACAAGAAAGGTCAATATCCCTAAAAATCATTTGCGCGAAAATCCACTATAATATTACTAGCAGTCTAGTATTTTATTGGGAACTCAAACATTGTTACCACTTATTACCAAAGAACTACTAGATTGTTGCTAGGGATCCAGTAGTTTTTTAGGAAAATGATTTTTAGGATAATTGGACTTTCTGCAAAATGAATACCTACCTAATCAGCTGTCAAGTCATAATCCGCGAAACCTGATTAGTAGAAATGAAAAAAATTAACATGGCGGCTAAAGCGGTCCGATTGGTGCACAGTAGTATATTCAAATTACGTTACATCTGTTTGAGTGTGACTAAATAGACTTAAAATGTTTTAGATAGATAGAGGAAAGATTGAAACTTCTCAATAATGTTTTGACGTCTGGGATGAAATATATATAAGAAAATTAGCCACACTTTCAGACCAAATAAGATTTAATAAAGTTTGACGTTTCGTCACTAGTCATAGTAACCTTATCAGAAATCCATGGTTGAATCTGTAGGTAGAGCGGTGAAGTTCAGTTACAATAGTAAAATTTTCGAAAAAAGAAAAGTCGATTGAGTCGATTGTACTCAATCGAGTCGGGGCCTGCATGGTACATTATACCATGCTCCCTTTTTAAAAATATTTTTCTAGAAATCATAAATTTTCATTCAAATTCTAAATTCTTCATCACAATGTAATAATTACCAAAAATGGTTTTTTCAAAATTTTAATCTTATTTTTTCCTATATAATTGACTCTTTTATTTACGAAACCTTATGTTTCAAATTCCACGATGTCAGATCGAATTTGCATTGTTTTTGGAGGAAACTCTCCTTTTCTTTTTTTGAAAAGTTTACTATTGTAACTGAGCTTCACCGCTCTACCTAAAGATTCAACTATGGATTTCTGATGAGGTTACTATGACTAGTGACGAAACGTCAAACTTTCTTCAATCTTATTTGGTCGGGAAGTGTTGCTAATTTTCTTCTATAAAGAATTTTTTTGTATGAATTAGAATTGTTATGGGTCAGGATCGCCAGATATTCTAAACACTTCAAACACTTCAAATGTTTTGATTTAATATATATATTTATTTAATTGTGTTACTCTTAAGAACTTTAGAGTAAGAGACTCGGGCGAAGAACTGAGGGACTGACCCAAACGGTCGGGTTATATAGGGCAGTACGTCTAGAACCTTCTGTCTACGGAAAGCACCAGAAAGTACGTGCGCAATTACAGACGTACATTGTATCGATTAGTACAGTGTATTGATTTATATGCATATATAGACACTTATAGGCAGGGTACATAACACAATCATGAAAACAAATTTTTTTCTCCATAATGTTGCTCATTGCATCAAGTTTCTAAAATTATTGTTATCTGATTTCATGTAACATGCTCATTATTGTGATTTCCATCATAACTATTAGTTTGCACTACATCTATCCTAATATTTTAAATAAATGCCACACATTATTAATTTTATGTGAACTTTTTAATAGAATCATGAATATTATTATAATTACTCTTTTTCGCTCTTCTTATAGACAATATTTTATATATAATTAATTATTAATAAAAATAGATGCGGAAAACATTTTACCTCCATTCAATCTCTTTATCACCTTGTTGTAATTCTGGATTCCTAAACTTGTTAACATTGCATCAAATAATTTGCCTTGAGGGAAAATATCCTTTGACCAATTCGGGAGTTCTAAACCCATTGCTTCTAAGGCCACAAAATTGGCATAAAGTAAGTATAGATCGTCTATGTGCGTCATGTTTTTCCCCGTCAAAATTGTTAAATTCCTCATTACCTTATCAAAGGTTAATAGTTTTTGTACAATTTTTGGAGATGCTAATATTTGTTCTCTCTCAGAGAGGTACCTATAAAATAATATAGTTAGAACATTCATTAAAAAGGTCTACACCCGATTTCGTACTTTTTTCAAATAGAATTTTCATTATGAATCACAAGAGAATTTCCTAAGAATTCTGAATAAAATAATTTAGATAGGTATACCTATCTGAATTTTAATATGAACAATCAACAATAACCAAAACGCCCCAAAAGACAAACATCTCTCACCCTGGGCATATATGTCTTCGTTGGAATATGTTGTCTTGAGGCTGCAGATTGTAATTTGTGGGAATCGGTTGCCAGTTCAAATCAGCATTCCACTTTTGTTGAGAATTTAGGGGGTATAATCCCGCAAGGACAAGTTGAAGAGTCATTTTCGTACGATCGAAATTTGAACTAAGGGCCTGAACGTCTCCTGTTAAATACGTAGCTCCCAAAAAATCATTATACTTTTCCGAAGAATAGAACCAAATTGATAAGCTCTATTCTTACCACTCTAAAAAATATAATAACGCATTTAAAATTCATAATTTTGATGGTCAATTTTTTAACATTATAAATCATTACTTGAGTACACACAGATAAAAATAAAGTTTCATTTTAAACAACAAAAAAAAAAA
>CAKNWT010260787.1:594-11185 GCA_932066315.1 Andricus coriarius
AAAAAAAAGAATTTTCATCAAAATACATGACTATTTAAACAAATAGTTAAATTTTCAGTAAAAAAACGGAATTTTCATACAAATACATGAATTTTCAACCAAGTAGATGAATTTTCAACTTAAAAAGAAACATTTTCAACAAAAACTGAAAAAAACGAATATTCATCAAAATATATGAATTTTCAAACAAATAGTTAAATTTACAACTCAAAAAGATACTATTTACATATATTTTGAAAAAATATTGTAATATTGTTTGAAATGAATCGCGTCCAGCCTTAAAAAATGCTATTTCTCGCTTTAGCTACGACTAAGAATTTATAATAAGAAGAAAGTGACACGTGTTTGGTGTTCACTGGTTACACGTGCTTCACCAAGCCTTACTAAATTGAGGGAAAAAACTGAAGGCCGAGTAAACAATAAAGCAATTGGCTACCAACATGTGGCTCCCGATTCAAAATGTCTTTCTCATAAAGTCATAAATCCTCAAAAGTGAACGTTGGCTCGGAAGCGGTAAGAGGGAATGAAAATAAAAATGTAAAAATTAAATCTTCAGGAAAAAACGAATTTTCATTAAAAGAGGATGAATTTTTCAACAAATAGTAAAATTTTCAACTCGAAAAGATAAATTTTCATCTAAAAATAAAAAAGTTAACTTTAATTGAAAAAAAACGAATTTCCAACAAAATAGTCAAATAGGTATCAAGACCTTAAAAGGGAGCTGCAAAGACTGTACCCAAAATATTCGGTACAAGTAATTGTCCTTGTGATAGGTGCTCTCAGAGGTGCGAAACCATCACTGGTTCGTAACCCTAAAGCCATACCCGCGTGCCAAAAATATGCAAAGGCACTTGCGAAATGGATGCAGGAAGCTGTCATCCTTGGGTCGCTTCGTGTACTCAAAACACACGAGGGTTTCGCCGGCCTGTCATTGTGATTTCATCGTGTCCTGTGACCACCCATCTCACGGTTGTGAGACGTGGCCATGAGTGTGATTTACCGCGGTCCAACTGGGAGCCGGTGTCATTTTTAGATGGCAGTTGTTCCCAGTGAGACCCTGCGGTGGTTGTTGAACCTTATTTTTCAATAATGTATATATATTTCGATTCCTTTGGAATAGCACTGAATATACATTATAACATATATATGGGGAATTCTTTTTCAAATCAGCCACTCCCCCTGCCCATTTTTCTTTTGAGAGAAGAAACTTTTGTAGCACACCAAAATCTTCGTTATGAAGTGTAGTTTTCGATGCCGTCTGGCCTTTTTTACTCAAAATAAATCCTAACCTCAAAATGGCTGCTTCAATCACGGCATGTCACAAAAAAATGCAATTTTTCCGCCAAAATTTCCCAAAAAGTATAATTCTCGGATAAATGTTGACTATTTTTCTATTCTAGGGGTTTTCGGGGTCGCTGATCACGAATCTGAAGTCAAAAATATTAAATTTTCAATTCGAAGATGGCGAAACCCATATGGCGGATCTACTTTCTAGCTTAAATACCTTTTACCATACAATTAATACTTGTTACTCGGGTGTTTTTGGGGTCGCTGATTACGAATCTGAAGTCTAAAGTATTAAATTTTTATTTCCAAGATGGCGGCACAAATATGGCGGATCTCCTTTCTAGCTTAAATACCTTTTACCATACAATTCATGTCAAACTTGTTATTCGGGGGTTTTTGGGGTCGCTGATTACAAATCTGAAGTCTAAACTATTAAATTTTCATTTCCAAGATGGCGGAACCAATATGGCGGATCTCCTTTCTAGCTTAAATACCTTTTACCATACAATTCATGTCAAACTTGTTACTTGGGGGTTTTTCGGGTCGCTGATTACGAATCTGAAGTCTAAACTATTAAATTTTTATTTCCAATATGGTGAAACCAATATGGCGGATCTCCTTTCCAGCTTAAATACCTTTTACCATACAATTCATGTCAAACTTGTTACTCGGGGTTTTTTGGGGTAGCTGATTACGAATCTGAAGTCTAAACTATTAAATTTTTGTTACCAAGATGGCGGAACCAATATGGCGGACGAAAAATGCGAGACCTAGTTGAAATATTGCAGTTTTTCGTCAAACTTGCTAGGAAAAATATGTCAGTCTTCAAATAGTTTTGAAAATTTTTCTCTGCGAAAATTGTTGGGGGTCACTTATTACAAACTGAGGTCAGATTTGCAAAAGGGCATACGAGGATAAGCATGTATGTGCTGCCCCCGCTCGGATCTGGTTGAGATTTTTGCAGTAAGTTGGCACTGATGTAAGACTAAATTTCCCAAAAGATTATATTTAAAAATAGATATCAAATAGACAATTTAATTAGGCACAAGAAACATTTTAATATTGAAGCAGAGTGGCATTACACAGCAACTGCCCATGGTAAAAGCATGTACGACGGAATAGGTGCTACATTTAAAAGAGCAGCATATAGGGCAAGCCTTACAGCAAAACCATCTGAAGCAATTTTAACATCACAGGCATTATTTAATTGGGCAAAAAATCATTTTAAAACAATATCTATTTTTTATTTTGATCAAAAGTGTCATGACAAAATGAAACGAAAGTTAAATCAAAGACATCTGAAATGCGAGAGGGTCCCTGAAATTTAAAAAAATCATGGTTTTATTGTACAGAAAGATGAAACACTTTAAAATAAAAGATTCTCTAATGACAGTACAAAAAATGCAATTCTGTGGACACCGTCAAAAAAAGTAAATAAATAAATTTTATAATTTAAAGAAAAACAATTTTATAGTTTACATAAAAGTCATATAGAAATAGACTGCAAACCTACTAAACATAGACAAAGACAGACTGCAGACAGACTAGACATAGACAGACTGTAGACAGACTAGACATAGACAAAGACAGACTCGTGACGGGTTGACTGGTCCCGCATCGAGCGCCTCTCCTGGTGGTGGATAGGAGAAGGCCTTCAAGAAAGAAGGTACTGGGAAATTAAATACCCAGGGTGAACCAAAACTAGTAAATACAATAAAACTAAAAAAACACCGGTACTCCAATAACTTATTTAGAAGTTAAAATTTAATAACATTCAGACTTCATAGACCACATTAGTCCTGCTTTCTTAAATTTTGCAAATCTGACCTCAGTTTGTAATAAGCGACCCCAAGAATTTTACTTCAGATTCATAATCAGCGACCCTGAAAACCCCCGCGTAACAAGCTTGACATGAAACGCATGGTTAAAGTTATTTAAGCTAGAAAGTAGATCCGCCATATTGGTTCCGCCATCTTCGAAATTGAAATTTAAAAGTTTTGACTTCAGATTCGTAATAAGCAACCACGAAACCCCCTACAATAGTAAAATAGTCAACATTCATCCAAGAATTATACTTTTTTAGTCAATTTTGACGGAAAAATTGCATTTTTTGTGACATGCCGTGATTGAAGCAGCCATTTTGAGGTTAGGATTGATTTTTAGTAAGAAAAGCCAGACGGCATCGAAAACTATACTTCATAACGAAGATTTTGGTGTGCTACAAAAGTTTCTTCTCTCAAAAGAAAAATGGGCAGGGGGGGGGCGGCTGATTTGAAAAAGAATTCTCCATATATATATTTATTAGGGTGTTCTGAAATAACGTATTTTCGAATTTTTACCATCCAAGACTAGAAACTGAATCTTCATAGTGTAAAAACTGCTGTGTATTTTTTTCAGATTAAAAAAAAAATAGTTGAGCGAGCGCATCGCTAATCAATTTCTTACGTACTTTACCATAGAAAAACCTCTATTTTTCTTCATGTTTGAATTCAACATATAAATTTTTGTGATATAATAATAAAATTTGTGACATTTAATATTCAGGCTACAAAAATGAGCCTAAAAAAATGTGTTTATTAAAAAGCTAATTAGAAGTGTTATTTTTTGATCTACAAAAATGATGGTTTTTGACTAAAAGGGCCGAAAATTATGATTTTCAGGAGCTCATTTAGGGCAATAAATGATGGTTCTTTTAGTTAAGAATTACAGCAGTTGTTCTTCATAGAGTCAAGAATTGATCATTCAAAAATTGATCATTTTGAAGTTCAATATCAATCAAATAATTAGCAAAAAAAAGAAGAGATTCGTCCCGGAAAGCTACAGCCTGTAACGTTGTCAGGAGTATAAGGAATACGCGATTAAAAGTTTCATGTGGGAATTAGATCGCGAAACTCTATATTTTGTTAGAGAAAAGTCTCCCACCACATTGTATGAAGCTATAGAGCTTGCTGCCGAGGCAGACTTAGAAAATGCGACGTGGAACAGCGTCCATGGCATGCGCCCGGCGTCGAGCGATAATCAAAATATAAATAGCGAAAAATTCGAATCACAAAAGCGAGTAGCAAAAATTGAAGGGGTACAAGACTCCCGAAAAGGTAAGGGAAAATCACTCTCTCCCACTCAATGCTTTCATTGCGAAGAATTTGGGCATTAGAAGCGTAATTGCCCCAAATTAAAAAACATAATTAATGACCCATGAAAAGGTCAAGGTAATGAAAAAAATGCACATATTGTGATTATGATAACCACCTTATTGAAAAATGTAGGGTAAAACTAAGACACGAAAAAGAACGTCAAAATAAAAGACCTCTTTTCACGTGAAGGGGCGATTTAAACTTTCAGCAGGGGCGTCTTCATCCAAATGCGACGCCCCTGAACCCAAATTATCCTCAGGAAAACGCGTCGTGCTCAGCATCGGTTCCGAAAAATCTAGGCCAAACCCAACAATAACATTACAGGATAATAGTTTCCATAGCGGTAGATCTTTTTTCATGCTTGACACTGGTTATGATTTGAACTTAATAAAAGAATATTTGTGTTGATCCCCGAACTTGGATTAATCCAAATCGAATGTATAATTTGGTCGGAATAGCCCCTGAGATGGTCCCTACTCGTGGTGAAATTAAAACATTAATTAATGGGTTCGAAACGCACTTCCACTTAGTGCCGAATAATTTTCCGATTCCGCAAAATGGCATTTTAGGAATGGCTTTTTTAAAACAGCAGCGTTCCACCCTTTCAGTAGCGGGCATAGATACTCCTCTAGAATGTTGTGAATCCGTTAATTATAAAACTCTTTGTCTCCCCGCTAGTTCAAAAATTTTAATAGAAATTTCCCTACAAGAAAATGATTTGTTCGAAGGGTACATTAGTAAAATTGACGCAGGGCCTAGTGTGTCCATAGGCGAGACTGTGGTCACGAGGAGTGGAGATACCGCAATGTGCTTCGCCACTATCTGTACCTCTAGTAACGTACAACTCACCCTCGCACCTGTTGAATTAGAAGAGTGTACTGTGGTACCACTACGTGCACGGTCTAGTATGCATTCTTCAAATATCAAAGAAGGACAGAAAGAACGAGCAACGAGGTTCGCTCTTCTTTTAAAAGTGCTTGTACTTGACGATCTTAATGAAGATGAAAAGTTAAATTACAGATGTCAGAATGTCTTCCGCGAAGAGTTTCGTAAGCAGGTCAATAAACTTCTCACAAGTGGAGTCACAAACTCCTCAAAAACGCCCCGGCCACTTTTCAGCGGCTACTGGATCGTGCCTTGTCTGATCTTCAGGGTATCGAACTCTCCGTAAGCATGGACGACATAGTCCTTTACAGAAAATCGTTAGAAGATTATTCGAGTAAGCTTAGAGCTCCTTTGGGTCGGATAAAGGAGATCCTAAGAAGATAGAAGCGGTTAAAAATTTCCCAGTTCCTAAACGAAGGAAAAATATAAAACGATTTCTCGGATTAATAGGTTATATCCGACGTTTTATTCCGGATTTTGCCAAAATCGCGAAACCACTTAACTATCTTCTAAAAGGGGGCGTGCAATGTAAATGGACAGAAACCCAAGAATCAGCTTTCCAAACACTTAATTTTTTCTAATCTATTCGGAACCCCTTATCCAATACGCCGATTTTACCAAGCCATTTATCGTAACGACAGATGCATCTAATTATGCATTAGGGGCTATTTTGAGCCAAGGCGAAATGGGGGAGGATTCGCCCATCGTCTGTGCATCTCGTACTTTAAATGATGCAGAAACTAGGTATTTTACAAGCGAGCAGGAACTTCTTGCAATCGTCTTCACGGTCCATCATTTTCGCTTACATCTTTATGGCAGAAAATTTGTTCTGGTTTCCGATCATCGTCCTCTAGTTTGGTTACATAATTTAAAAGACCCTAATTCTCGTCTAGGGCGCTGCAAAATCAAACTGAATCAATATGATTACGATATTGTTCAAAAACCGGGGAAAATAAATGCAAATGCGGACGCGCTTTCCCGAAACCCTCCTGATAATTTAAATAAAGGCAGCAAGACCTCGATGCCTTACGCTCCAGATGGTCGGATTGTGACCAGCTCTGGTCCCCATGCGAACATCGAAGGGGTGGAGTCAAGAGCGTTCTCGAGGAAGAAGACCTTAATACTGAAAAAATAGAGAACTTGGTAGATAACGCTTTCTTGAGTCACGGTATCCTCGGTACAGCCGATGAGGAAATGAGTTCCGATGAGGAACCGGATTCGAAACAGTATGATACTGCCCCTGAGGTAGAATCAGAAAACTTCTATCCGACAAAGCGTACCAAGGTTACCAGACTGAGGGCGCCGTTGAAAAATGTTAGGGACCCCGTATCAGCGCACTGCCCCATCACTAAGATGGTTCACCAGCTGGAGGAAAGAGACACTTGATACCCGGAGATTTTAACTGTAACAAAGATGACCCAGTAGAGAAAGGTCACAATTTTACGGAACCCCAGATACGATACGCAGATTTGGCACTAAGTCCACTGCAAGCCTCGAGTGGGGAGAGGGGAGAGAGTGTCGGAGACGCTCGAGATACGAGCGGAACGGCTGCAGAGGGGGGACTACCGGACTCGAGGGAGAACAGGTGGATAGAGCAAGACGGGTCGGTATCGGAAACGCACGAAAGCGAGATTTCATATCGAGTGATTGTAATTTAGATTTTTAGATCAATAGGGATTTAATGAGTGCAAATATTATTAATGTTGACAATCTAAAAGCACAAAATCCACAAGTAGGCCGAACATTTGTTTTTGCACATAATGGTCGTTATATCTTCAACGTTGCTGTAAATGCCAGAGATAGTGATCGCCCTTATCTTAACAACGTTTCGCGCGGAATAATTTCATTAAAAGAGGCAATGATCCCTCTCAAGGTGGAATGTGTCAAATTTAAAAAAATTAGGAAATGGCTTAGATGATTTGTCATGCTCTTCAGTTGTACAAATAATCCAACAACATTTCGCTGGAAATGGACTTCGTGCCTTTGTTTGCTCAGGAGAAATAGTTTTCCCGGAAAAATCTGATCGTGAGAAAATAATTAGGGAAGCCCATGAATTTACAGTCGGAGGGCACAAAGGTGTCTCAGAAACGTATTGGAGAATACGAGGTGATTATTTTTGGAATAATCTCAAAACCGATGATCAAAAATATGTCAAATACTGTAGGAAATGCCAGGAAAATAAATTAGTAAGAGTTAAAAATCGCCAACCAATGCAAATTACTTACACTCCTGCGCAACCCTCTGAAAGAGTTCAAATAGACATAGTTGGACCTCTGCCCGTTACCTCACGTGGAAATGAATATATCCTGACGATTCAGGACAATTTTTCAAAATACGCCGATGCTATACCTGTATCCTAAATAGACGCAACCACAATTGCCACAGCCCTGGAAGAGCAGTTTATTTCAAGGTATAGTTGCCCTTGTATAATTCACACCGATCAGGGAACCAATTTTACAAGCAACCTCATGAAAACTTTTTGCAAAATTTTCAAAATTGAACGAGTTACATCGGCTGTGTTCCATCCCCAATCTCTAGGCTCACTAGAACGTAGCCACCAAACCCTGGTTGACTATCTTCGGCAATATCGTGATAAACAAGGCTGGGATAAATGTCTGCGTTTTAGCATTTTCTCGTATAATGTCACAGTTCATGAAAGCACCGGTTTCGCACCTTATTCTCTTGTGTTAGGTAAAGAAGCCAATATCCAAACTAGTTTTGCAAAAGAAGACCATCCTGTCACGTATGTTCAATACATTAATGATTTTTTCAGAAAACTTCTTAATATTCAATCAGAAGCTGCTGAAAAAATTAATGCTGTTGTAGAAATATCAAAGAAATATTACGATCAAAAGGCAAACCCTAAAAATTTCAGTGTCGCAGATCACGTGTATCTCCTCAAAGAACCCCGTAAAATGAAATTCGATAAATACTATACAGGACCATTCATTTTAGAACAACTGATCGGTGACGTCATTGCCGAAATACGATTAGGACCAGCAGGGACAAAGATAGTCCTCATTGACAAGCTAAAACTAGCAGCTCTCCCATTCAACCCAGAATAAATCTAAATAATAAACTAGTTGCATACTCAATATAAGATCTTATGTTGCAAGAAATTTACTTCAATAAAATATAAAATTAAATAAAAAAATAAATCAACTAAAATTAAATTAGAATATTTCCAGTAATAGTTCAGTTTTTCTATCAAATAATAATATTCAAATTATTATCATATAGATTTAAGAAGCAAGCTCAATTCACAGCAAGAGTGGTTGAGCGGTGCGCTTGGTAGCACTGGTAGCACGCAGAGTTGGAGAACCGCCAGACTCGGTCCCTTTTCTTCACTATAAGGGCGAAGGGGAGATTTTGGTGGACAATCTCGTGATTCTCGTGATGCTTCATCAGCGCGCCGTATCAACTATCTCTGTTTTGCTAAGACCCATACAAATTTTTAATTTAAACTTTAACTTGTATATATGCATGAAAATTTAATTTGATTATTACTTTATTTTGCTTAGAAAATACTTATACTCCCTAACATGTAAATATAATTATAATTCTATTCATATGAATTTAGTATTAAATTTCACAAGTATTTAGATAATTTCGATTAGTTTCTTTTAATATTTACAGCTTTAACTTAATAAATTAAGTAAAATTATTTTACCTTTACTTTCAAATCCTACTTTTCTTGCAACACCTATAAGATTTTATACTTAAATAAGATTATTATTGCGAAAAAGTAATTTCATGATTTTTTCTATTTTATAAGGGGGCTGGTGTAACGTGTTGCGACACACCTTTGATTTTGATTGCGAAAGCAGCGCTCGCAGGTACACTAAATTAAGGTCAGTTACACCAGCCCCCCCCCACTCTTAATTTTCAGGTTTCTTATAGCCCACTGAATTGCGCCGCAAATGCGCTGATATGCGCCATCAATAAAAACTTTTGCGCCACAAAACTCTAGGAGTTATATCAGGTGTTACGTGGGTGGGGGTCGGCGACACGCCAGCCCCCTCCCCCATTTAAAAAATCAAAGTTTAAATTACATGGCCTTGAAGATCTCCAAATGCGCTGATATGCGCCATCAAGGAAAAATGTTGCGCCACATTAATAACCGAGTTATCAGCGATCAAAATGGGGCGGAGGAGGGGGCGGTGTGCTGGCGGGATTTTTCTAAAATAATAACATTTTTTGAAATTCATCATAGCCATCTGTTATAATTTCAAATGCGCTCAAATGCGCCACCACTTAAAAATTTTACGCTAGCTAATTAACCCTCTGCCTTGACTAGCGAATCCCCACTTTGTAATCTACACCACGTGACCACCTCCCCGATACAAAGTACATGAGTGTTAGTGCACGAGTTTCGGGATCGTATCGATCAAAAAAGCGCACGGGCCCCCTGAATAACATATTTTCTTAATAATAAATAAATTATTAATAAAAAGTATTGAAAATAAAGTATCAGTATTAAAGTTTAATAAAAATTTATCAAAATTGTTTCAAATTGGACATTCAACAACATTCCACTCAGACCGATCGTCAGCGCAATAGACTCACCAACTTACAACCTAGCACGCTTTTTCGCCAAAGAACTGAATCACTTCACAGGAAACTCCATCACGCACGTCCAAAACTCTTTTGACTTCATCAGAAAGATACAACAGATCCACATGCAACCCCAAGACATCTTAGTGAGCTTCGACGTAGAATCTCTCTTTACGAAAGTACCAATTTCTGATACAGTCGATATTATTAAATCCTTTGAAAACTTTCCCTCCGATTTCATACCTTTGATAGAACACTGTCTCAATAATACCTACTTCTCTTTCAATAACCAATTCTACGAACAAACTTTAGGAGCCGCAATGGGATCTCCAATCTCACCAGTAATAGCCAACATCTTTATGGAAAATGTTGAAACAAAAATCTTTAACAAATCCAAGCTTAAACCGGAATTTTGGTGCCGTTACGTTGACGACACTTTTGTCATCTGGAGACATGGACTGGACGAACTACAAAATGGAAAATTACCTTTCTTGGACGTGCTAGTTTACAAAAGATCTGATAACACATTAGGACACGAAGTTTACAGAAAATCCACCCATACAAACAGATACCTGCATGCCTCCTCCTACCACCACCCATCTCAAAAGCAATCGGTCATCAATTCTCTTGTATACAGAGCTGTCTCCATAACAGATAAAGATAACTTACAAAAGGAATTACAAAATGTTAAACAAATCCTAATACAAAACGATTACACTAACAAACAAATT
>CAKNWT010260793.1:0-12678 GCA_932066315.1 Andricus coriarius
TTTTGATTTAGTTGGCATTATTCTGATGATTCAAAGAATGCCACATTGTGGTCACGTCAAGAGCTTGAATGTGTGTTCTCGGATACATCGCACACGCTTTCGCAGATTTTAAGAGAACTGCAAGAAAATGTTAAAATTCTTCCAGAGATTTCGAAATTATCTGCAGCATTTGGCATCATTTTCACACTAGTTAGATAAGTTAACTTGTTTTTTCATTATTCAAAATCGTTGTCAAATCACTTATAAATCTTCAATTCCTCTCAAACCTTCTAATGTCTAAAGAATTGTTGAAACTGGGATTTTCTAATTTTTTACAAATAAGGAGCAATTATGATTTTTAAGAGCTGTTTTAATTCCTAATTCTTTAGAAGTAGATGGGGATTCTCCTGCTCTTAACTACAATCTTTGCAAGTGTGTGAAGTACCCGAATCTCGTAAATAATGCTAACTGAATCAAACTATATCCTCTACCCATTTAGACTCTTTAGAAGTTTACCAGATCAGTAATGCACCCCGTTAATGTGATTTTTCAAAATCAACAGAACACAGTTTAGTTTGAAATATAAAGGACTTTCAACCTGGAAGCTCTCAAAAACTCTAGAAGAATACAGGAAATATTTTGATTCCGTTTGTTTTATTCTTATCATTGAATAAAACCAAATTCTAGTCACTTCAAGTTTTGGAATTTGTTTTCCCAAGATATATTGCACGCTCTGGCGAAGATTTTAGAAAATTGCAAGAAAATCTCAAAATATCCATAAAGATATCTGAGTAATCTGCAAACTTCAAAATCAGACTTTCTCCTTATTAAAAAAAAATTATAAATCTCCAATCGGAAAAATCTTTAAATGTAAAGATTTAAAAGCGAATTTAAAAGGAAATAAATAAATTAAAAGAAAATTAAGAGACGCAACTTGATACGAAAATAGCACATGATTATCAAATGTACAACGACGTAATGGGTTTTATCAGGGACATAGTTTTCGTGCATTATTCTTATGGCTCATTCACACGATTGCAGATCTGCAACCTGCGGACTTGCGCAAGACATGTGCTGGGAAAATACAGTTTTTTCCGTCTGCGGAAAAATCTCCGTACAGCGGTTAATTTGAATCATCCATTTTTTAAAATGAAAATTTAATGTGGGTCAAATTATAGGCAAATATATTGAGCTGAAGATAATTATGGAAGAATAAGGGCGATGCATTAAATAAATTTTTCAATGTTTTGATGAAAAGAAACAGATACATGCGAAGCAGTTGATTCCTCTCCAAGTTATTTATGTATGATATTTGGGTTTTTCGTGTTTCGTATGGCTTTTTTAACAAAATAATATTTTTGTGCACATGGGTGGTTTTTGACATTGATGAAAATAAGAATATTATACTTTTGGAAATCATAGCCTGTATAAGTTTCACGCACGAAGCAGTATAAGGAGATACAACTCTATGGGCCATTTCGCAAAATTGTACCCCCATTTTACCGTTTCGAAATATTAAGCAGTTTCAACTTGGAAGCTTCAAGAAATCAAAAAGAATAAAGCAAATACTTTGATTCAGTTTTTATTTTATTCTTATCATTCAAATAAAGCCACATTCTAAGCACATCAAGAGATGAAATTTGTGTCCTTAGATACATTGGACGCTCTTGCAAAGATTTTGGAAAATTGCAAGAAAATCTCAACATTGGTAGGAAAATCGCATATGATTATCAAATGTAAATCGGCGTAATTAGTTTTATCAGCGACATAATTTTTTTGGATTGGCTATTATTGGGTCCGATAGATTAATTCGATTTGTTAACATCAACAGGCCACATGTTTTTCCGAAATATTAAGCAGTTTTAATTATAAATCTCTCAGATTGTCTAAAAGAAAGAACTGTATTTGTGATCTCAGATACATCGCAAATGGTTGCGAAGAATGTATAAAATTCCAATGAATCCTAATTTCTTTCAAGATTTCGAATCCTGCCAACCTTCAAAATCGTGATTGCTTCTTATTTATAAAATATCAAAAATACCCACATTGACAAAATATTAAAATTTCAGAAAGTTCGCACAGAATTGAAGATTTAGAGACGCTTTAGAATGATTTTTAATCAAATAAAAACAAATTAACTATCTCAACTTGCTAGAAAAGTGGTATCTGATTATCAAATGTACATGGACGTAATGGGTTTTATCAGGGACATAAATTTTGTGTATTGGCTATTATCGGGTCGAATAGATTAATAAGATTTGTCAACATTAACAGAACACATTTGTGTCCGAAATATTAAGCAGTATCAAATATGAAGCTCCCAATGTATCTACAACAATAGATGAAACGTAAATTAACACTAGAAATGTGATAAAGGGAGATAACGCGCAGGAGTCAATATAGCTACAAATTTATAAATATAGGTCAACAGGACACTGGGGAAAATCAAAATTGCGTGCGTAATATACAAGGCCCGAAGGTAGGGAGACCAGCGGTACCAACACGGGCTGGTGACACTCTTGGGACAGCGACGATCGAGAAATCACTTTTCGATGAACAGACGATCAGAGCGGTCGTATCGTGAAATCGCGAGCAACCACGGTTTCGTCGCAAACATATGAGTTGCTCACGCGTAGCCTTAGCTAGGGAGCATTCAGGATAAAGTGAGGTTAGTTTTTTTTTATTGAAAACTATTTTAATCAGAATCTTCTCAGTTCTCACCAAATTTTCTTAGGTTTGGTTATTCTGCCTTCAAGTCTGAGCACATAGGTACGCGTTTATCCAGGGGTAAAATTCTCTTTCTACCAGACATAGTCCTGGAAATTGAGAATGGATTCTTAAATTGGTAAACTCGATCCGATCTGCACAACACTTTGAGGAGGGAAAGGAAAAATTTAATTTTATCTGATACGGCGAAACGACCAATTCAAACCAAATTGAGTTTTCGACCAAGCTTTTGACTTGGAAATTGCACAATTTGAAATCTGACGGTCGAAGTAACTGTCAAATATTAAATAAAGTTATATCCTGTTCCACGTTGTTGAGTCTCAATTCCCTATGGACATGAACCGACCCAATATGGGAATTTAGACTAGAACGCTGGCTTCATAAAACCAAACATAAGTAGCTGTAAATAAAAAGAAATCTCTGCCTACTGCCAAATCCTATGTGTAGTGATTTGAAGAATTGTAGCGCCCCTTTTTGCGATAGGAAACTAAGGTGGAATTTTCTCTAGACAAAGCACCTAGTCTTGAGAAAACGAAGTCTCAGTTAAAGTGAAAAAAAAGACTGAGAAAAATAAAAGTATGTCTTGGATGCTCGGGAAAATCAGAGCGAGATAGTGATAGGAGTAAATTTAATTAACAGGGCAGAGATTCTATCAGGAGGTCGAAGTCTCATGAAATTAATATTAGTTTACTTGCAATCTCCTCAGCGCACTTGTGAGCCCGCAATCCACTACAAGTAAAAAAAAAACATTCCAATGAGTCATCATCGAAGGAAACTAAATTTTATAGAGTCATCTGCTGATGTAGAGTTGAGATCCACTGAAAGTTACATTTGTGAGGAATTTTTGATCAAAAATTACTTTCTTTTTCGAGACTTACGCGTGAAAAATAGCAATCAATTTCGTCCAGGAGAAAGAGGGGTTCCCATCCCAGTTCCAAGGGTATCCTTAATGGTAAAACTAAATAATCGGGTGGTAAGGGCAAGTTTCAACGTTCTGCCCAGACTTGACCCAATTTGTGTAATTGGACTCGAGCTTCTGGATAGAGTTCATTAAAGGCAAACTCGATAAAATTTCTCGGCAATTCTCAATGTTGCCAGAAAAGTCCAAGTTGCTACAAAAATATTAAATTATCCATAATAAGGGAAACGCGTGTTCACGAGAGGTAAAAATTCTCGTTTTAGGTAAATTCGTCTATTGGTGGATCTCAGCTTGATATGAAAGGAGGAAATTTGAATTGAAAATAAATTAAATAAATCGAATAAAATTAAGAATGTTACAACTGGTACCCCCGGTGGGACACAAATGTTGTTAAAAGCTAGAGAGAGAATTGCGTAAGTATTAACGTAAAATTCAATATATTTTCCAAGAGAAATTAATTGAGACTCGAATAAGTAAATTGGGGGTCACATAAATCTTGATAAACGAGATATCTGACGTGCCAACGACTATCGTAATACGAAGCAATGGCCAATGCCAATAATACAAAAGACGGATAATCGGTATGATAAACACTGTGAAAGTGTCACCGCAGACCTCTAAATGACATAAAAGCAAATCAAGAACTCATTATCGATAATTTCTAATTAAAATAAAAGTGAAATCATTTAGTTTCGAAATGGAAATAAATAACGAGTGAATATAAATTTAGAATGAAAGAATGAATTTCACGAAAATCTTTTAAGCTAAATAATTAAAAATAGAAGAAAAAGAAAAATATAACCTTCACTGCATAAAAATTACAATCACATAATTAAAAATGAATAAGCAAAACGAAAATGATGAAAGTATTGAGGAGAATATCTCCAAAAGCATTAAATTATCGAAATCGGTCCTTCAAAAATCTCCTGATGATACGTTAGATTAAAATGTAGATTTAGAGGAATCCGACAGGGAGGATTCAAGACTAAACAACGCAAGTGAGCACCAATACAACGCGCAGGCTCTTGGCGATCCGAACGCTACCAGTTACGAAATTGAAAAAAATTTAGAAACTAATATGCTAAGCGAAAAGTTAGGAAGGGAAACTGCAACTGAGTCAAGATTCAAGACTATTGAAACTAAAGACATGGATGATGACCTTAAAGATTTGTTAATAGACATTCAAAAGGTACAAGAAAGTTTAAACCAAACAATTAGAAATCAGAATAAAATGGAGGGCATCATCCACAAAAATCGGGAATTGTCCGTAAAAGCCCAAACAGACCTTGAAAACAAAGTTGACTCACTTGTAGGAACCCTATCTAAAAAGATCGACACAAAACTTGATCAAAGAAAAGAAAGATGTGATGTTCAGGCCCGTTACTTAGAAGAAAGCCTTATAGATGTCGAGAAAAAGGTCGATACTTTAAAACGGGTAGCCGAAGAGATTCAAATAAATCATGGCGATGGCATTGTGGCCAACATGCAGTATCAAAGGCGATTGAAAGAACTCGAAGAAAATCAAAATACGTTGGAGTCAAGGATAGATTGAAATATAGGAGTAATTAATGTACCGTCACCGTGGTTAAAAAACTATCCAATACCAAAATTTTCAGGGTCGAGTCGAGAACGAGCAATGATGTACTGGAACGATTTAGACATATATGTTAGAGCGGCGGATATCAGGAAACATGATTTCCCCTTTGTAATCCAAACATGTTTGGTAGGTGCTGCAAGAGAATGGTGGGAAATGGCCCGGGACAATGTCAGTGACGACATGTCGTCATTTCGATATAAATTCATTAACAAATATTGGAACCAAGAAAAAAGGTTTGAGATTGGAAAAAACTTGCAATATGGATATTTTAGGCCCGGAAAACTCACTAGCTCTCAATATGCGATTAAAATTATTAATCAAGCTAGAGACCTTCTCCCACCACCCTCTGAGTATGAGATCATTATGAGTCTTTCAAGGCACTTTACGGAAGAAGTTAGGACCGCATTCCGAATTAGGAATATGAAAACGTGCGATAAATTTATTGAATTTTTGGACAGTATTGATCAGTCTGGACCATTGAACAATAAAGAAAACTATTTTCCACGAGATAACCCGGTATACGAGCAATTCGACTCGATCGATAAAAAGTTTAACCATCAAGGGGATACTCGCAACAATTATAGAGGGAACCATAGATATCAAGGTCGAGAGAATACGCGCGGATACTATAAATAAAATTTTGGGAGCGACCGTCAGGGGACGAACTTTGAAAATTATAGTCCGCCGTGGAAAGATACATATAATCAAAATCAAAGTTATCCTGGTGAAGCCAATAATATGGGTAGTTATCACAACCAAAATGATCAAAATAAGGGGAATTACCGGGACCAGAACTACAAGCGAGAAAATTTTGAAAATAATTACCATGCCCATCAAAACCAATATAGACCATATCAGGGAGATAGAAGTCGTGAATACCTAGAACGCAGGTATAATAATGAAGAGAATCGAGGAAACCAAAATCGGGACCCGAGTTTCAATACCTCTGACGCTCGGCCTCAAAATTTTGAAAATAAAGACGGTCAATGGTCCGACAAACATGCTTCGCCAAGTTCAAAAAACCATACTGGGGCGATTCCTAAATATTCCAATGAAAACGTAGAAAACGGCATTTACCGACGCGACCACAATATCTCATCAAGTGTAAGTCCGGAAAATGGACAGGATAATAACAGTAATTCACGAGAAAATGTAAACAGAGCGTATCCAAATAATGGAGGTCCGCGAAGTAATACTGTAAATAAAATTGTCCGTTGCCTACGCGAATAGGTAGAAAACTATGAAACAGCGAGCGGTACAAACAACTCGGGAAATGCTCAAGCCTCGATTTGGTAGAGACTAATTTGTTAGAGGCGAATCCGGGGCACAAAAATTTCAAAAAACCTCTCCCACTAGACATGCGAGGCGACCTATTAGAAAATGAGGACAACGAAATAGAAAGGGATTTAGATAAATGTCCAGTACTACAAATGAGCGTACAAAACATAAATACAAAAGCGTTGATAGACACTGGCAGCGAAGTCACGTGCATCTCATAGTTATTTTTCGAAAATAATAGTAAAAACTTCAAAGAATGTGAAACGCTACCTATAGTAGGGACGTCTATTGCAGGGGCAACGGGGGCCAAGCCCGTAAAATTAAAGCATCAAGTGTATGCGAATTTCAAACTGAGCGATTGGGAAGGAGAATACGTTTTTCTCGTGGTTCCAAAACTCAATAAAGAGTGCATAATAGGGGTCGACTTGCTAAAAAGACTAAAAAGTAAAATAGATCTCGAAGAAAATACAATTGAACTAAAAGATAAAAGCAAAACAATTAAAATAAAATTATTGGAGGAAAATCCAAAACGAATTAGGTTAATATTTGACCCGGAAACTTTCAAAAAGAAAAATATTTAAACTGCTTGGGAAAACACTTTAGAGTAGAAGAATCCTATTCAAACGTTATAAAAGAAATCAATATCATTAAAAATTTTGATGACGCTCAAAATAAATTCGCATTAACTGATACTGAAATTAAAGAAAAAATTGCTCAATGCACGGTACTAGACATAAATGAAAAAGAGAGATTCCTCAAACTAATACAGCGATATAAAAAAATGTACCAAACAACAATATTTTTAAGGGGCTCTTCGTATTTACCTTCTCAAAATTTATTCCTTTGTAATAAAATAAAATTAGTTGGAATGTCTGTCGCGAGTACTTTTGGGCACAAATCTACAAAGGAAGGCAGCGTTGCAGTTATCAGATCAAAGAAACGGGATGAGGACGAAAACTCTGTTCTTCAGCTCGAAGAAGTGAATAATAAAGCAGTAATTTCATGTGTTATACCAAATGAATCACAAAAGCGCACGTTTGAAAAGAACAAAAATAGAATAGATGGCTCTAGGAAGTATATTTCCAAAAATTTAAATGATAATATACCCACACTCACGGGAAACTCTACTGCAGTTCTAGGCACCGTAGATGTCATTGGTGAAGTTAAAAAGCTCTACTCGATAAGTGAGTCGAAGAGCAAAATAATAATATATACAAAATCGGGAAACTTTACTCCTAAGCGTAGGAAGCCCGAGATTATAAAACATGAATTAAGAGAAGCCTCAGTGCTCGTACATCATTTTACTATTATTATATTATTTTTGCATTATGTCTTTGAGTGGAATAAAAATTATCAATGAAAATAAAATAAAGCCATTTATGTTTCAAAAAAATTACACACAAACAAACGATGCGCAGCTTTCTCATAAATGGAAAATTGGATCTTCACAGGGAGACATTGCTATTTATTCAAGGAGAAAAAATCAGAAAATAGTTTGGAAAAAGTGGCTGAAACTCCCTTCTAAGCCACCCCACAATCTACTAATCCAAATGAAGACGTGAGAGAAACACCCAGGAAGACCACCGGACTTTCTCCACGACATGGAACAATCCGAGACATAAGGAAAAAAAATAGTTCTTTTCGCACTATGGATATTCGACCAGGAAACATCGTCATCATCAAGATTTGAGTTTAAAAAGGAAAACGAAAGACATTGCCATGCTTATGATCGAAGTAGTTATTGTAAGAGAAGAAAATGGGAATAGTCTCGAATATATTTGTCGAACATATCCTACTAAAAATGTGAATAATTGAGTTATATAAAAGAAGGTGAAACTTTAACATATTAGAAAAAAAAACCCTTTAAGAGCGAAAATAAGTAAGGCAAAATGAGCCATAAAGTTTTAAAGAGGGGAAAAATCATCAAGTTGAAAATTGAGTTGAAATTAAGTTGAAAACAATTAAAAAAAAAAATACGCAAGGCAAAATGAGCCAAAAATATAAAATAGGCAAGGCAAAATGAGCCAAGTAGTAATAAGGAAAAAAAACAAGATATGAAAAAAAAGTCAAAAGAAATAAAGAAAAAAAAAAGTTAGTTAGAAAATTAAGAAACTAAGCGGTAGTTAGAAAATAAGGAAACCAAAACTGTAGATACAAAGAAGCGCATATAAATTAAGTACGTGGGAAATCGCCAAGAATAATAAATAAGAATTGTAATCATAAGAAGGAAACTACGGATGTGAAATTAAAAAAGGAAACACTATATATATTCATTGCACAGAAATATTTCTTTGAATTAAACAAATATGATCAAATAAATGATTTTTTTAAGTCAAGGTATGACTCTTTTGTCTCTAAACAATATTTACTCAACTAAAATAAAGAAATCTTTGGTGCAAAGAAAAGAAACCAAAGAAACGCATTTCCTTCGATCCAGTATTTTTTTTCAGTGTACGAGCGCAACATGGCAGCCATGGTTCTAACGCCACGTCAACACCAAATTTTTGACATAATATATTTCTTTTCCGTCGGATTTAAAATCGCAATTTCAAACTCAGCCATGGGAAAACCAGCTGGACTCGGGAATTTGGGTTTTCTGAAGTTTATTTCTCCCCTGGCCAAAGGTCCAGGTAAATGCAAGTACTTCTAACAAAGTCGGATGCAGCCGCGGCTTGTCACTGGCTGTGATTATGTTGGTAAAGTGTTTCTATGCCCAGCTTAGTAAAATAACATTCTCACAGGTGAAGTGAAGTTGTCCGGCGATAGAAATGCTCAGACTGAAGGAACTAAATGATACTTCCGCAGTGGGAAGGATTCTTCGATAAACCTCTGTTTTACTGGAGTTTTTAAAGAAAATCATAGTACATTAGGTTATACCGAAGTGCTACGTGACTGAAATTATCCAACCCATCAACAATAATAATGGAATGAAAATATTTGAATAGAATTAATGCACCTCTATCATAAAAGTGCGATGTTTGCAACTAAAAGAAAAAAGGGATATAAATTTAAGAAGGAGTTTGCTGCAAAGTATCCTCATATACAGAAGGTTGCAGTCTGAGATCTTATCACAAAGGTGAAGGACATCAGGAATAATCTACTTATTTCAGAAGACTAATTAATCAAAATTAACCCAGTCGGAAATGGATGGTCGGTTAGGCGTCGAATCAATGTCGTTTTTTGATGTCGAAAAATCATCGATATTTTCGTCGATTCGACGATATTATCTCGCCCAATTCGACGTCACATTGAGGTCGAATGAATAACGAATTATTAATTATTAATAATAATTTCGACGGTACAAAAAGTAGTGCCGTAGTTATGAAAACATAAATGGGATCCCAAACAGGATCCCATTTATGTTTCCACGAATGAAAAACACTATGAATAAGTTGATCGACACCTTCTTAATGATGACATGAGATAATTAATAAAAAAGGAAATAAAATTGAAAAATTAATGTTAATTTATTTCGAGAAAAATATTACATAATGATTTTCATACTTAATACAATTTTATCATTTAGTTTTAGTTTTGCGGCGTTTCCCAAACTTTCCGTCATCCTGTTTTCGCACTTAAGTTGCAATCTGAATTGCACACGAGAAAAGCACCTGCAAAAATTTTATTATATTTTTCAATAATAACTCAGTCATAAGCTTTTTATGTATATTAAGAAAAATAATTAATTGGAACAGTATTAATGATAAAATTAGAATTTTTATCATCGTTGTGTTCATGCTGAGCGAAACATTAATTTCAAAAATAAATTGAATTATTCTAAAAGAACTTTGAATATAAATGTAATTTTAAATAAGAAACATTTATATTGAAATATTTTCTACCCCGGAGCGTTATAATTTAAACGAATGCGAACTTTATTTAAAAACAAAAAAAGGTTAGTCACCAAAAATTGTAATATCAAAACTTTTTGTATTGAAACCCTTTAAAATTTCAATCATTTGAAATAAATTTATATTGCTCAAAAATTGATAATTATAAGATTGTAAATTATACTTTCCAAAATGCAGCCGACTCAATTTTAATTGAAAAATTAAAATCTATAAAAGGAACAAATTAAAAATGTAGCGTTTAACATGAAAATTTAGAATTCTAAAATTATATCCATTTAAAATTACGAAGTTCTTCAATTACTTATTATCTATTTAAGAAAGTTTAATTTTATATTATTTAATTTTCAACTCATTTTAGAATTCAAAATAGTTTCCTTTTTAACACTTCTTTTAAAATTATTATTCATTCTTGAAATTTTCCAATACAATATTTTTTATTTGCAAATGCTTTATTGGTTTAAATCTTCAACTAAAAAGGACGCAATTTTAAGATATTATGTTATAAAAATGAAAAATTGAAGAAAAAAAAACAAATAATTAAGATTGCTGTAATAGGATTCCAATTTTTTTAAATGTACAAGTTTAAGCCTTTCAATTCGAAATTGCTTTATACTTACATCTAAAATTATTAAATTCAAAACAATCAAGGCTTTATTAATATGAAATTGTGAAATATTTCATAGCGAGGGTTGTCTTGATTTTTCAAATATTCGAATTTAAAACTACAATTATGAACTTTAAGATTCAATCCCACCAAAAATTAATCTGAAATTTAATTTTCCGAAAAAAACTTTAAATTCAAGGCCTTAAATAATCAATTGTTTTAGGATTGCGCATCTAAAACTATAATTTTAAATCAAAATCATAGATATTTCAAAGATGATAAATATATTATTAATAAGTATCATACTGCAGCAAGTGACATTTAAAACAACTAGATAGATGTTTTCAATAAAAAATATGATTTCCATCAGAAAAAGTCACTAATGTCATTTTAAGCACCTTTTATGATAATTATTCGAGAAACCACACATAACAATTTTGCGAGGTTCTTCACGTGGGGTGATCGCTAGAGAGATTAATCAGCAACCTGCGTTGGAGCAGTGTTGCGGAACGAACGTGTCATTTGAATAAATAACACGAGAATTCTAGATCAATCTAAAATATCTATAGCTTACACCTATATATTTAATACCTATCTACCCCATACCCAGCGGACACGTTCTGTAAATGTTACATAACAAAAAGAGAACATTTAGACATAACATTGTTACAATCGTGTGCCATAACAATCACAGAACATATAGGTCACACTGTTCTGTAACGCAGTTACTGTAAGGATACGTAACAGTTCTGGAATTCTGTAATGTAACCAATATAGAACAGAGTGATAGAACTGTTATGTCTCTAGAATGTCACACGTGTTCCAAGAAAGGAAGATAAAGGTCACACTGTTCTGTAACGCTGTTACTATAAGGATATGTAACAGTCGTGGAATTCTGTGATGTAACTAATATAGAATAGAGTGATATAACTGTTATGTCTCTAGAATGTCACACGTGTTCCAAGAAAGAAACATAAAGATCACAATGTTCTGTAACGCTCTTACTGCAAAGATATGTAACAGTTCTGGAATTCTGTAATGTAACTAATATAGAACAGAGTGATATACATGTTATGTCTGTAGAATGTCACACGTGTTCCAAGAAAGGAACATAAAGGTCACACTGTTCTGAAACGCTGTTACTGTAAGGATATGTAACAGTTGTGAAATTCTGTAATGTAACTTATACAGAACAGAGTGATATAAGTGTTATGTCTCTAGAATGTCACACGTGTTCCAAGAAAGGAACATAAAGGTCACACTGTTCTGTAACGCTGTTACTGTAAGGATATGTAACGGTTCTGGAATTCTGTAATGTAACTAATATAGAACAGAGTGATATAACTGTTATATCTCTGGAATGTCACACGTGTGCCAAGAAAGGAACATAAAGGTCACACTGTTCTATAACGCTGTTACTGTATGTATATGTAACAGTTCTGGAATTCTGCACTGTAACAAATATAGAACAGAGAGATAGAACTGTTATGTCACTAGAATGTCACACGTGTTCCACGAATGAAACATAAAGGTCACACTGTTCTGTAACGATCTTAGACAAGAGTTGTGTCGGGCCAAACGAGAAGAAAATATTTCATTTTATACATTTTTTTTAAGGTTATAGCCGAGTAAGCATGCAAAAAATGTCCCCCCTGCGCATCCTGTCCATTCATGACGAGTCTGACTATTTCTGAAAATATGCTTATTCACATCCTATCAGGTA
>CAKNWT010260801.1:837-12309 GCA_932066315.1 Andricus coriarius
ACTAATTAAAGCGTTTAATTAATGAGTTTGTAATTTGAGTGACAAATCAAAATAAAAAATTTGTAGCCGTTATGTTGATATCTCGAAGATTCAAAATGCTGAACTTTTTAAATATTTTATACTATTTTTAACATTTATTATAAAAAATGAGCTTATTGTATAGTAGAAAAACATAACATTTTTTAAGTATTGTACGAAAGTGAGTTTTGAAGCAGAATTATGCAATTTCAGTGAAATTTACATAAAATATACAGGGTGATTAGATCAAGAACTGTATTAAATACCTTGTAGATTCCAGATCGTTCCATTTTTTTCGAAGAGGTATTCAATATTTATCTCGAAGAATATAGAAAACCTTCAAACTGTCGAGTCTTGAAGTTCAATTGTCCATATTACAGGATCAAAATATAAAAAAGAGCTCATATTTTTATTAGAACAGGCAATGTTAACCGTTTGTGGTAAGCTTTAGTTTTCAAACATAATTTTTTAAATTTAAATAATGCACGGGAAATACAAAAAAAAAATAGTGCAAGGAACCTATGTAATATTATGCTTATTATACTTATTAATTTCAAAAAATACACACAATCCACGGTACAGCTGAGATTTTTTTGTTAATAATTATGGTTCCACGTTGTGCCACGAAAATTTTCAAATTGAACATAAATCATTGCCTTTCTCGTTTTTAAGAAAAGGCAATGTTTGTTAAAAAAGAATTATGAGTTTTATAATTTGTATACATGTACTTGCCTGAAATTAAAAATTTAGTTTCGCCAACTAAATCTGAAATCTAACTAAAGTTGTTGATAATAAGAACTATTTTTATTAAAATTGGAAGCTGTGAAACACTTTTAAAAAATGGTGTATTTTTAATTTTAGTACTAAATTCGAGGTTTTTTTCAGAAATGTGACAAAATTAAGAAATTAATTTAGTTACAACAGCCTGGGTTATAACTTGATAAAAGCAACATTTGTTTTAAAAATTCCCACTTCTAAAATGTGGTAAATGATATCTGATAGGAAATTCGAATCAAATTCAAATAGAGAATTTGATTCTTCTGAAAATTCTATGAAAATATATTTTTTATGTTTTTAAATATTAAAAAAAGATTGTATGTTCAGTGTCAGATTATGTCACATGCGGCGAGCCACATTTTTTTAATGAGAAAAATAATCTGCTAAATTTAAAGAACCGTATGTAAATTAAAAAGGGTATAATTCATATTGAATTTATATAAATTTTTTCACTATAAGTATATGAACTTCTGTAAATCATATACAAGGTTCTAAAGGCACATAATATTTTCTGTAAAATCTGCAAAAAATGTATCCTGTCACTTCCCTGGAAAATGAACCCAGTTTTTTTCTCTTAAGAAATGGCAATTAGTGCGCGCTATGTGCGTTCTAGTTTTTTAAATACGAGTTGCTGACAGCGAACCAATTCTGAGTTCTGTAGTAACAAGTTGAGTGACAACTGATGCGTAGATATACATTATCTTTAGTACAGATATTTTGGTGGCATTTACACTGAAAAACATGATTAGGAAACTTATTATTATTAGACTTTAATTTAATTCATTATTATTAATAGACGTTTTCTAAATAACAAAAAAGGCTTTTTATGATAAAGTGTTGTATAGAAATAAATAAAACAATATTTCTCTGTAAGACTGAATGTTCTTAAACAATTTTTTTTAGTCACACAAATAAAATAAATACAATACAATACATTATACAATAAATAATATTTTTGGATTAAATATATTTCAAATCAGGCAGGTTCAACACCACTCGCAGACTGACAGCGACGAAAAATATGATGTTTTTAGAGAAAAATAAGCGACATGTATTAATCTGATTTCAGAAAAAAAATTTCGGGTAATTTCGAGTATTTGAATTTTAAGGCCTATTTAAAAAATCACCCGTTTTTTCTTGAAAATTCTATAGTTTTCGATCTGAAATTTTTTCATCTAAAAAGTCGGTTTTCACAAAAAACCCAGGCTTTTATTTTTCAATAAATTTTTCCTCTACTTTGATAAATTGTATCGTTAAGAAGAAAAATTCAAAAACTATATTTTAAGAAAAAAAAGTTCTCTTAGCCACAAAAACGATATAGCATGCTTAAAACTCAAAGTATTCTTTCCTTATAAAAGGCCACTCTTCGCTTTTTTAGAAATACAGTGGGAATCCCATTTAAGTGCGGTTTCGGGCATGGTCCTAAACGGCCTTCACTTAAAGCGAACACAACATTCGCTCGCTCCGAACGTAAACATTCAGGGACGTGTGAACCATTTCCAATTGGAATACATCATATTACGCACCAGACGCGCGTGAGTACCTGCGCACTGCTCCTTTGTCGCTACGCATGGCTGATTCTCGGAATGACCTAAATGGAAGATACTCAAATGGGATTCGCGGTGTCCATGCAATTGAAAATGTTACGTAATTGAGTAAATTATTATTATTATACCATTAAGCCATTTATTTCCCTTTTGGGGTAGGCGTGACTCGCTCGTTGAGAAAAGGAGTAGTGTGATGTAGGGGGTATAGAGTTTTTAGATTGATCTAGAATTCTCGTGTTCTTTATTTAAATGACACGTTCATTCCGCAACACCGCTCCGACCCAGGTTGCTGATCAATAACTCTAACGATCACCCCAAGTGAAGTGCCTCCAGGGCCGAATTTAGCACGGGGCCAGAGGGGCCCCCACAAAGTAGGGGACCCCACAAATGTAACTAGTCGGCAAATCAAAATCACAAGGAATTATTCTTCTTGAGTTGGCTAAAAGGCATCCACATTTTAACCGGCCATAGGGCCCCCACAACCCTAAACGCGGCCCTGAGTGCATCACAAGGTTGTTATGTGAGGTTCCCCACTTGGGCCTATTTGTATCCAAGGTATTTTGTTTCAGGCGTCATTCGCTCTACTGTCACTCTGTTCATAAACTATTTGTCGCCACACTTTTCTGTCCTGGCATACTTCTCTAGTTTCCTTCATGTCCATGCATTTTTTGATGCAAGTTCTAGTGTTTCTATGGCTTCTTATGTCTCTTCGGATTAATGTCTCATTCGCAGATTCTAACCATTCTTCCGGAACCACCATTCGGTGGTTCCGGACTTTGTCCATCAGTGTTTTTCTGTCTATTGTGCGCAGAGGTTTCATGCCAATCGCGTTAATTTTACTCTTGTCAATTTCTTGACAGGTCCATGTCTCGCTACCGTATAGTACAGTCGGTACAAATATAGAATTACTTATTGTTATTTTAGCTTTTTTTTAATATGCTTTTACTTCCGAGAATGGACCCTGCTCTACCTATAATCTTCTTACCCTCGTTTATGCGCCTATCTAACTCCCCATCTATCTTCCCGTCGCTAGTGAATAGGCTACCCAGATATACGTATTCATCAACTTGTTCTAGTCTCTCATCATTGAGGACAATGTGGCACATTGTTTTCTCACTTTTTCCTTCAAACACCATGATTTTGGTTTTATTTACGTTAATTTTGAGACCCATATTCTTCATGCTAGTATTCAGTTCATTCAACATTCATTGCAAGTCTTCGATTTGATTCTCCGTAACAATCTTGTCATCTGCGAAAGCTAACCCACGTACCCTCACTGTCTCGAGATCTACACCTGCTTCGTCGAAGAGGGCCATTCTTAGACACTTATCCATAAATATGATAAATAGAAAACTTTCTTTCCTACTCTTAAACTTTTTTCTGTGATCTCTCTTAAGCTAAATATTTGACCTGTAAATGATCTTCCTGGCATAAATCCACTTTGGACTTCCCATATCTTTTCTTCTCTTATTTTCTTTACCCTATGACTACGTATTTTTGAGTATATTTTACTTACGGTACTTAATAAGCCGATACCTCTGTAATTATTGCAGTTGCTTTGATCTCCCTTTCTTTTGTATATGTTAACACTCCCTAATGAGTTCTGTAAATTAAGTGACCCTCAAAAACCAAAGTTGTTTAAATGTTTGTTATTTTTACACTGTTACTAGTATACATAAATAAAATTATCACATAGTAGTAAAAGATTAAATTTTTTAACCAATGTACGGAAATAGTTCTGGATGTAGATTTATACAATTTCAGTAAAATGTACGTAAAATTTACTCGGCGATCAGATCAAGAACTATTTTAAATACTCTATAAATCCCAGATTTATCCATTTTTCTGCCTAAGAGATCTCTCAAATTTGTAATAGAATAGGTCAACATAACTGTTTGTGGAAAGATTTGATTTTAAAAAATAATTTTTTTCATTTTAATAATGTAATCAAAATAAAGTAAACTTGTCCAAAACCCTATATAATATTATTATGCTTGAGTATAAAAATGTAAAAAAAAAACAAAATCAATATTGGAGCTGAACCAACATTAAATGAAAACTGTAAGCTTATGGCATTTTCTTATCAACTTTTATGGTTCCATGTTGTCCGATGAAAATAAAAAAAATTAAAATTAAAATTTGCATGTTGATGGTAAGTTTCTTTAAAGTGTTTTTGAAAATTCGAATCAAATTTAAATATTTGAATTTGCTTCATCTGAAAATACTGTATGCAAATTAAAAAAGAAATTGTGTCACTTATATTGAATTTTCTGGATTTTCTTATATAATTAGAGGAAGTTCTGTAAATTACATACATAAATGTTCTGATATATTGCAGAAGCGGTATACGTAAGGACTAAAAAAGGTTATTCAAAAAGAGTGTCGGGTAGACCCGTTGTCACCGAAAAAATCGTAATATTTGGACGTTTTATCATAAGTGAACAACCGGAAATCAATCTTTTTAAAACGAAACCTAGGTTTCGTTTTTGTAAAACAATTTAGTCTTCATTTTTTCTTGGTTGAAGACTAATCCAAGACAATTTCATGTAATTCTGTATGTCTAGCTCGTGAAACGAAATAAGACTATTTTTGATGTCTTAAGGTTAATATTTTTGACTTAAAGACAAAAATGTATGTCTTGAGGCAAGATTATTTGATTCGGAAAAAGCCTGCGAGATTTAAAACTCGAAGACAAGCCAAAAGGCTCCCAAGGCCTCCTAGGATCATCACTAATCCGCTTTAACTTTTACAGAATGTTTATATTATTTATATTCATGGTTTTTATTTTTGATCTATTATCAAGCCATAAATGCCATTAATCAGCCATAAATTCAAGAGAAGTCTGTATATCTCCAACGTATAGGTGGTGAGACGGAATCTGGCATCGTGATCTTGAAGACATATTCAAGACATATTGAAGAGATTCAAGATAGAATCAAGACCAAATATATTTACTCGGAGCTGTAAGGTTTTATTCACTAGAACATAAATACTTACCGAAAATCATAAACCATTGGAGTTTACTGTATTGTAGTTCTTGAAATTGCTCATCAAGACTTGAGAGTTGTGAAAAATTAACTTGGGTACCCGAATCGAAATTTTGGGCCTACTTTAGCCCTGCATAATTCCATTTAAGGCCTCATTTAGTCCTACTTAGTCCTCCACGTCCTCCTTTGAATCCCATTGGAACTCGAGACCCTCTTTTGATTCGCTTGCGTCCTGACAACCTATGTGCTTTTCTCGTATTACTTTAATTTAATTATTTTATTTTATTACATATTTATTATATTTAGTTTATTTACCTAATTTTTAACATGCATAATAAAAACAGTTATGGTATATCAGGCAGAGCTATAAAGTTGGCTTCTCTGAAATTCGAAAAAAGTCAATATAAATTTTAAATTCTTTAATATCTTCTGTTCTGTTTTTTATGGGGAAACACTTATGGCACATCATTTATTAGCCCAATTTTAAGTATTCGTACCATAATATGAAAATAGGAATTTGTAGTATTATTCGGGAAATGTAAAAAAAGATTATTTTAGCTGTAGATTTGAGTAATTTCACATTTTTGTCAGAAAAAATGATATATATATACATATATTGAAAACAAGGTTAAACAACCACCGCAGGGTCCCACTGGGAGCAACTTCCATTTAAAAATGATATTGGCTCCCAGTAGAACCATGGTAAATCACACTTGTAGCCACGTGCCACGACCGTGAGATGGGTGGCATGATGAAATCACGACAAAAGGCCAGCGAAACCCTCGTGTGTCTTGAGAACACGAAGCGACCCAAGGATGACAGCTTTCTGCATCCATCTCGCAAGTGTCTTGGCATATTTTTGGCATGCGGTAATAGTAATAGTTTCGCACCTCTGAGAGCACTGATCACAAGGTCAATTACTTTAACCGAATATTTTGGGTGCAGTCGTTGCAACTACCTTTTAAGGTCTTCATATGTCTCCTACTTTTCTTTCTCTTTGGCAGTGATGTTCTGGTCGGCCGGAGCCGAGAATTGGATCAAGAATATGGTCCGAAAATCGTAGTTCCAGAAAATTTGGCACTTCTCGTTTTGGGAAATTGACTCTATCTCCCTTGGAGCGTTCGGCAGGGCAGGATCGCGGCCAACATTGTAAGAGCGACGAAGATGGTAATAAAGCACTCTTAAGGCCGCATTATGTATGTAGATATACGTTGTTCCCGCATGGATCGGACACCCAGATAGTATGTGTTCTAGATACTCTGCGTGTGCATGGCACGCTCTACAGCTATCGCTGGGAACTTCTTGACACAAAATGCGGTCACGGTATACTAAGGTGGAAATGACACCGTCCTGGCATGCGAAAATGAAACCTTCTGTACCTGAATTGAGCCCTGATGATCTGAGAAAAGCAAAAGTTTACTCCTTCGACAAGGATTGTTTTTCTACATTCCTGTGTAAATTTCCATGCATTTTCTTGTCGAGTAGCTTTTGATGGAATTTTTCAACTTCTGCTTTCTTCTCTTCGGCTTTCAGAAGTGAAGCAGCTAGATGGTGTAATGCACTTTCCTCACTTCTGATATTAGAATTCAGGCGAAGGGTCTCAGCTGCCTGCTCCGCAGCTTTGTGAAGGAACGCTCCTTTGCCAATCACCGTGATTCCTGACCATTTTTGGGAGAGGTTCTTTTCCATTTGCAACGATTTAAGCTGTACTTAGAACAGTACGGTTATGAAGAGATTGGAGATTCAGAAGTCCAAGTCCACCTTGACGGCGTGAGATGTATAATCGCGGAACAGATGCATTAATATGCAAGCTTTTATGCATATGCATGATCTTAGGTGTGGTGATGTCAAGGGCTGTAAGCTCGTTCTTCGTCCAGTGAACCATCCCAAACGAGTAGAGTAGAACGGAGACGGCAAGCATGTGAATCGCATATACCTCGTTCAACGCCGACAGATTTGAAGACCAAATCTGCCGAAGAAGATGCTTGTATCTGCTTCGGAGAGACTCCTTCACTGATGGTACGTCCTGAATACGGCTTTGAGGCACGCCCAGGTGTGTATAGTTCCCTCCAGTGCTAAGATGTCTAATAACACTTATATCCACAAGCTCAGGGTCCTTGGGAACGCCAACAATCTTTCCTTTCTTCAGATGAATTATGGTACATTTATCGAATCCAAAGTCCATCCCAATCTCTCCTGTGAACTTCTTGATGATATTTATAGCAGTTTGAAGTTTGCTTTTTCCAGAGGCATAGATCTTCAGGTCGCTATGGTTAGTTTCGCCACAGAGGTATCCAGAAGAATTTCGTAGTGCGAGAGATGAGGCAGAATTGTGATGCAAAAAAGCAAAGAAGTCATGGTATCACCCTGAAAGACGCCCCTCTGGAAGGTAACGTTGTTCGTTGTCACGCGATAATTTCCAGAGGGGAAAGTAAATCTAGTTTTCCAAAGGGACGTCAATATCTCTATACATCTCACTATGTGGATGCACTTTCAAGCTTTCCAACAGACAGATGATAAGCCTATGAGATGTTGAATCGAAGGCTTTCCGGTAGTCAATCCACGCCATAGACAGGACGCGCTGATGGGATGCAGCGTCTTTACAGACGCACCTGTCAACTAGCAGGTTCTCTCGACATCCTGCTACACCTTTTTTCGAGCCACGTTGTTCGTACATCTCTCGCCAAACAGGCTCAATTCTTCGCAAAATTCTGTAATCCAGGATAGCTGCAAATATTCAGACAAGTTATTGGTCTGTAATTATCTGGGTTGGCCAAGTTGCCTTTTTTCGGTAGGAGTATAGTGCGTCCTAATACCAGCCATTGCGGAATGGGCTCTTCCAACTTTAAATATGAGCTAAATATGCGGGCAAAATGATGGTGTGTAGAAGTAAACTTTTTCCACCAGAAGTTCTTGATACCATCTGGTCCTGCAGCGGAAAATTTCTTCGTGCCTCCAAGTGCTTTTTTCACCTCTTCGGCAGTGATTGGTGGACATTCCTCGTCAGATGTTATGAGGTTGTCGAAAAACTCCTTGGAGCGGATGATATTATCTGTATCTTCTTTCAACTTCAGTCTTTTTGGGATCTTGTATACCTCTCTCCAAAAAGTCTCTACCTCGTTGGGCTTGGGTGGATTTTTGACAGGAACAGGGTGATCACTGGAGAGGTGAGATGGATCAGCGGGGAACTGTGGATTTTCCCTGATCCACCTCTCCCTCTTCTGTATTCTCTTCCTTGAGTCAGATAACACCCGTATTTTAACAAACGAGACCGATCGCGCGCTTGAGCGCGCGTGTTTCGTATTTGCAAATTTATTTTGCTGCAAAGAATTCGAGGGCATGTGAAACTTTGCCGTAAGAGCAAATTACTTTACGCAGGTTTTTGTGAATAATTTTTCAAAAAAATAATGGTTGCCAGACGTCCGTGTTCATGTTCTTTACATCTGGGCAATAATATTTTTGTTTGAAATTTGAAGATTGTAAATAAAAACCCACGTAATCCAAATTGTTGTATAGTAAAGTATCCTGTGACCTCAAGATGTTTTTAAAACATTTTTTATCGATTGTTTAAAAAGTAAACTAATTGTTTTAGTCAAATAATTCTACGTATTCAGAATTTTTAATCATTTCATTCGGGCGTAAAGATTTCCAAGATCTAACTCGAGAAAATGCCACGTGCAATTGTCTATGATTGAATACATCTTTACGAAGATCTACTCAAATTTTTTCGAAAGTTTGTCCTTGGCTTCTATCAATTGTCATCGCAAATGCTAATTTGATTGGAAATTTCCGCCGCCTAAAAGCGAAAGGGTAAATGTCGTCACGATATAATGAAATGCGATGCATGAACACAATATTTCTTGCTTTATCCCCTTTTAAGATACGACATCTTCAAAGATTATTGGCAAGTTCAAGTATTCGTAATCACGTTCCGTTGCATAAAGCTTCATTGATATTTAAGTTTGGTATGAGCATGACAATCGAATTATTTTTTTAACCGTAATTCATACGGTGAAAAATTCGGAGGGTTCAAAGTATTCAGAAAATCCGGCAGTATCACATTAGTAATATCTACATTATCGCAATTTTCCGTACTATCTATACTTGTGTAAATCCGTTCTGTTTTGTCGACTGTTTTGTCAACTCTGCAATTGATTTTTTTTTAACATCGACGTTACGTGCAGACAATACGGTCATCTTAGCTAGATCTTCATATCTACGATTAATAATTGTTTCTTTAAACATAATTTCTACTATATCGTCAGTTCTAGGAGCTACACATTGTTCTGGTGCTAAAATATTATTATCATTGTCATTGAAACTACCATTGCCAACAGACAACAGATACTTAGCAAATTCTGCTTCCCCTGGTAAAGTTGGCATATTTTCAATTAATGAAAACACGGGAAAATGTTTCCATAGTACACTGAACTTGATAGATGAATTCACCAATTCACTTCGTGTAGCACCGACTTTCACAGGTAATAATTGCCTAAAATCTCCTCCTAGCATCATTTTTTCCAGCCAAATGCCAAGCCGTTATTCATGAAATCTCGTAGAGTTCTGTCAATGAATTCCAATGCATATCTTGGTGCCATTGGAGCCTCATCCCAAATGAAAACATCAACGTTTCTTAAATATTGTGCATCTTTTGATTGATTTCGGATGTTTGATAGGGAATCAGAAAATAGAGGAACAGGCATACCGAATGTTTTGTGCAAAGTTTTCCCATGGGGAAGTAATATTGCAGCAATTCCTGTAATTGTACAAATAGTTTTCTATTTTATTCGTAAAAAATTATACAATGTAGTGTAAATGAATGTTTTGCCTGATCCACCTGGCCCATCAATGTAGAAACATGAAGTACTTGTTTCATTTTTAATGAAAACATTCAATACTTTATCGAGAATATCGTTCTGTTTTGGGTTAAGTTTTTAATATTGTCTTTTTCCAATTTCTTCATGTTGGTGAGCTGAAATGTCATCATCAATAGCTTGTTCATCGATAATTATATTGATTTCATTTAATTGCAGTATCGTTGGAAAATAACTAACGTCAGATCTGTCACGTAAGAGATAGGTATTAATTTCAATATATGCTCTTCGATGTGCTTCCTCTAAAGTGCAATTTCTTAGAAAGTTTTGGGACATAGAATTTTTTAATTTTTCCCAGAGTTCCTCTGGATTGTTTGGATGGCAGTATATTAAATACGTACAAACAAATGCCTTAATTGATAAGGCATCACCTATATTTCTCCTTCTGTCATTGCACGATCCCACTCTGTGTCGTCTTCGATGAGACCCAATGCTAAACATGCGCTGTGAAAGGTATCGTGTGTATTGCCATTGAATGTTCTAATCTCATCAAAACTTGTGGCTCCTTTAACAGTTATCAGTAATAATCGTAGATAAAATAGTTCTACTTGACTGGGACTGATAGAATAGATTCTTGCAATAACGTTAAATTGCGTTTTTCGAATAACCCAGTTAGATGTATTGACATCCGCTTGTTTCTTGAATACATAATGAGACGGGATTTCTGCATATGTGAATTGTCTAGCTTCGGGAATCCAATTTAATCCGAACTCGAATTGAAAATTCAGTATATATCAATCCGAATTCGGATTCATTTGGATTGAAAATTTGGTTCGGATTCGTCCGGATTGGTTCGTTTTGGAGTTCTGATTGAACCGGATTGAGTCGGATTAACTGTTAAACGATTTATTCGGATACAGATTCCGGAATGATTCGGATGGGTTCGGAAGGAAAACCTATGCGTTACTTTCGCCAGGGTAATCTCCGAAACGACCGAATTATTTGGTCTGAAATTTTTACCTCATATTCCATACATATACATCAACCGGTGGTAGCAGATTTATATAAAATTTTTTGTTTTTACTATTATTTTTTTTGCAAAAAAGAAGACAAAAAATGAGATTTTTGTTTTTTTTTCTTTCGAATTTCCGCCATTTTTTTGTTCAATGTAAATGAAAAAATCTGTTACCACCGGTTGATGTGTATGTATATGTAACATTTTTTCAAAAACTTCCAAAATCTACATTTTGTTTTTAATGTCTTGAAATTGTTCCAGGTTTTTAATTATTTTAAAAAATTTTTCAAAACTTTTCAATATCTTCTAAATGA
>CAKNWT010260803.1:0-12287 GCA_932066315.1 Andricus coriarius
GATTTATAGTAAATATAGTTACAATAATTAATAAGCAGTCCTGGACAATTGTCCAAGGATACAGAGCTCTACAAAGACGGACGAACCCTTTAACTAGCTGCTCGTGGGAATAACAATGACATCACCAAACCACGAAAACGTTGTAGATGCGGTTTAAAAAGATCTAACTCACAGAGAACCAGACAGTGGGTCGGTAAACAGTGCCGAGAAACCTAGAATTGGGGGTGCTGAACATAATTTAGATGGAAACACGACGAAGAACCGACGTAACGCTCACATTGAGTGGACGAATCAAGTCAAGGATGACTTGCTACATCAGTCATTGCGAAATGAAGCTGCCTACTTCTCGAAAAATGGATATGTACGCGGAGCACTTGCCCAACAGCTGCATGAACAAGCTACCGACGAAGATGAGGAAGCGACATTAAGACCAACCGGGGAAAGCAGGCACCTCCTGAGAGATAATCGCGATATCAGAACAAGGAGGATCATTAACATCTAGATTCCTCCTAAGCCGCAAGATCTGGCTAAAATGGATGCCTCCCTTCATGGGGATATCTCTGAGGAGTCCGACCTCTGGCCCATCAATTGTTCAGTTTATGTTGCAGCAAGAGCTTTGGCTGATTCAAATCGAAGGCTAAAACAGACGACGGATCAAAAGACCAAAAGTCGCTTGCATCAACTGAACAAGAATATTGGATGGGCAAGAGAGAAAGCGTCTCGGGTTCAGTGTGTGATTGACTACATAACTTCTGGTGGGCCGTTCACCGACGGAGAATCTATCTGTCGACTGGAGCAGAATAAAGAAGAGGGAGAGATGGGTCAGAGAGAATCAACAGTTTCTCGCTGACGAATCGCGCATTTTCAGCTATCTCCCTGTTTCTGTCAAAAATCCACCCAAGCCCATCGAGGTAGAGACTTTTTGGAGAAAAGTACATACAAGATCCGGAAGACACTGATATTAAAGGAAATACTACTAATATCATCCGCTTCAAGGAGTTTTGCGACAACCTCATAACATCTGAGGAGGAATGGCCATCAATCACTGCCGAAGAGGTAAAAAAAGCACTTAGGGGCATGAAGAACTTTTCTGCTGCAGGACCAGATGGTATCAAAAACTTCCGGCGGAAAAAGTTTACTTCTACACCCCAACATCTGGCCCGCATGTTCACCGGATATTCGAAGTCGGAAACCCCCATTCCGCAGTAAGTGGTGTTAGGATACACTATACTCATACCAAAAAAGGTGACTTGTCCAACCCAGAGAATTACAGGCTAATAACTTGTTTGAGCACGCTGTATAGATCTTTACAGCTGTCCTAAACGACAGGAATGTTTATAGAATTGAGCCTGTATGCAAACAGATATACGAACAACCTTACTCGAAAAATGGTGTAGCAGGCTGCCGAGAGAACCTGCTAATTGACAGGTGCGTCCTGTCAATGGCCTGAATGGACTAACATAAAGCTTTTGATTCAACATCAAGTAGACTTATCATATGTATGTTGGAAAGCTTGAAGGTTCATCCACACTTAGTCAGGTGCATAGAGGGATTGATGCCCTTTTGGAAAACTAGATTCACTGTGTCATCTGCAAATTATCGTGTGACAACGAACAGCGTTACTTTCCATTGGGGCGTCTTTCAGGGCGATACCGTCAGCCATCTGCTTTTTTGCATCACGCTTCAGCCTCTATCTCTCGCACTACGCAATTCTCCTGAATACATCTGCGACGAGACTAATTATCGCGTACCGTTCTATTACTCAAAGACGAATTAATACTGCCACTCTGAAATTTGGGTTTCTTATAGAAAAAAATCTCACCTTTCTTTTAAAACTATTTTGAAGAAAAAAAAAGTGTCGAAATTTGAAAAAGTCAAATTTAAATTTTGATTTTCAAAAATAAGGGTCAAATTTGGACTTTTTCAATAGAAAAAAAGTTAAAAATGTTTGAAAGTAAGCCTTTGCTTGAAAAACCCAAAAATTGTTCCCCCTCCAGTTTGATAAATAACACAGGACCACAACATCTAAACACTTGCAACACGGACCAGACTAGGTGGGTCTTACATTTTCGGGATCGCTGAATTTGAATCCGTTGTCCCTTTTGGCCGCATCAGGTCAAAATCAAGGTCAATTCAAGGTCAAAGCTACAAAACTCATCGCTAACCAAATAGGTCAGGGTACCTATACGTTTTCGGGGTCGCTGAATTCGAATCCATTGTCAAGGTCAGTTCAAGGTCAAACTTACAAAATTCATCGCTAACCAATTAAGTCAGGGCACCTATAGGTTTTCGGGGACGCTGAAATTGAATCTGTTGTCCGTTTGGTCCCATAACGTCAGGGTCAAGTTAAGTTCGTGGTAAAACTTACAAAATTCATCGATAACCAATTAAGACAGGGTACCTATAGGTTTTCGGGGTCGCTGAATTCAAATCCGTTTTGCTTCTTGTTTGACCTTGAATTGACCTTGTCTCTGACCTGGTGAGACCAAACGGACGACAGATTGAATTCAGCGACCCCGAAATCCTATAGGTACCCTGTATTAATTCGTTAGCGATGAATTTTGTAAGTTTAACCTTGAACTGACCTGATTGAACAAGACGGACTGCGGATTCGAATTCAGCGATCATACATCTCACCCCGTCAAGGCGGACGCGAACTTCTGAATCTCCAATGTTTTCATAACTGAATTGTTCTGAGTACAGCTTGGATAGTTGCAAATGGCAGAGATCCTCTCCTAAAAATGGTCAGGAAACACGAGATGATTGACAAAGGAGCTTTCCTTTACAAAACTGCAGAGCAGGTGGCCGATACCCTTGGCCTGAATTTTAACATCAGAAGTTAGAAAAGTGCATTACTCCATCTGATTGCCTCACTTCTAAAAGCCGAAGTAAAGAAAGCTCAGGTTGAAAAATTCCATGAACAGCTGCACGACAAGAAAATGCACGGGAACTTTCACAGAAATGTAGAAAATCAGAGTTTGTCGAAGAAGCAGACTTTTGCTTTTTTCAGATAATCAGGACTAAATTCTGATAGAGAATGTTTCATTTTCGCATGCCAGAACAGTGTCATTTCCACCTTAGTATAGCGCGACCGCATTTTACATCAAGAAGCTCCCAGCGATAGGTGCAGAGCATGTTATGTACACGCTGAGTACCTAGAACACATACTATCCGGGTGTCCCACTGACGCGGGAACGACTTATCTCTACAGACATAATGCAGCCCTAAGAGTGCTATATTATCATCTCTGTCGGTCTTACGGTTTTCTCCGCGACCCTGCCCTGCCAAACGCTCCAAGGCAGGCAGAGTTAATTGTCCAAAACGAGAAATGCCAAATTTTCTGGAACTACGATTTTCGGACAGCAGTTTCCGTTGTTCGCTCAAAGCCTGACATCGTCCTCCAAGATTTCGAGAAACGAACTATATTTGTAATCGAATTCTCGGCTACGGCCGACTACAACATCACTGTCAAGAAAAAGGAATAGGAGGAGTGGTATAAAGACCTTAAAAGGGAGCTGCCACGAATGTATCCAAAATATTCGGTAAAAGTAATTTGTTTTGTGATTGGTGCTCTCGGCAGGATCCTAGCCAAGACCGTAAGAGCGACAAAGATGGTAATAAAGCAATCTTAGGGTCGCATTATGTCTGTAGATATGCGTTGACTTTTTGACATAAAATGCGGTCACGGTATACTAAGGTGGAAATGACACCGTCCTGGCATGCGAAAATGAAACCGTCCGTACCTGAATTAAGCCCTGATGACCTCAGGAAACCAAAAGTTTGCTGTTGGCGGAAATTTTATACCCCTGCTTTCTTTGATTCAGTTTTAGCCCAGGCTCGGCCGTCCGTTCCGCGGCTTTGTGAAGGAACGCTCTTTTGGCAATCACCTCGTGTTTCCTGTCCATTTTTAGGAGAGGATCTCTACCATTTGCAACAATTATAGCTGTACTTAAAACAATTTGGTTATAAAGAGATTGGAGATTCAGAAGTCCGCGTCCGCCTTGACGGCGTAAGATGTATAATCGCGGAATGGATAAATTGACATGCAAGCTCTTATGCATATGCATGATCTTAAGTGTGGCGATATCAAGGGCCGTGAGCTCGTTCTTCGTCCATTGAACCACCTCAAAGGAGCACATTAGAACCGGGACAGCAAGCATGTTAGTCGCAGATACCTTGTTCAACGCTGACAGATTAGGAGACCAAACCTGTTGAAGAAGATGCTTTTTTCTGCTTCGGAGAGGCTCCTTCACTAATGTTACGTCCCGGATGCGGCTTTGAAACACGCCCAAGTATATATAGGTCTGTCCAGTGCAAAATGTCTAATCACACTTATATCCACAAGCGCAGGGTCATTGGGAACGCCAATAATCTTTCCTTTCTTTAGATGAATCTTGGCACACTTGTCCAATCCAAAGTCCATACCAATCTCTCCTGTGTACTTCTTGACGATATTTAAAGCACTCTGAAATTTGCTTTTACCAGAAGCATAGATCTTCAGGTCATCTACAAAAAATAAATATTTGACATTATGCTCACGATGATTAGTGTCGCCCCAGAGGTATCGAGGAGAACTTCGTAGTGCGCGAGATAGAGGCAGAAGTGTGATCCAGAAAGACGGATTGTCAACATACAGGGGCTCGAGTTTCCTACATTTTAACTGGCGCGCCGTTTTTCAATTAATCACAACTTCTGATAAAGTTGATCAATTTAACTTTTATAGGAGTGTTTGCTAAATTTGTTTAAATTATCTTCACGATAAATATTGTGATTTGAAATAAAAATAATTATTTAATGCTCATTTTTCCATATTAAACATATTTTTGAGGTTTTCTCCAAATGCGGCTCCTTGAAATTGTTTGAAAATATTTTTTTTTAAGAAACTTGATTTTTTCCTTCGAAAACCGCCTAGGGTAGAAAGTGGGGATAAGGTTGCTATTGGACCTAAAAGAGGGTTCTCGCGCCCTGCTGTCGCACTGCGAACTGCTATAGTCTACCTTAGTAGCAAGATAACTGCAGACTGGCGCCAGCTGGACGCCAAAAAAAGAAGAATCTGTTTGCAGCCTGGCGCCCGGCTGGTTCCGCTTTAGCGTGCTGTTCTGGCGCCAGAGTCTGGTATAGCAGATCCTGGCCCAGACTGGCTATGATATACACCAGACAAAATTAAAATAACGTAAGGTGGCACTAAATAGGTTTTTGTAATAGTTTTACACTATATTTCAGCCCTTTCTAGGAGAATATACTACGGAGACGTCACTACATTTCAGCAGAGACACACTGAAATATTACAAAGATAACCCCTTGTCGTATAAGCTTATTTTATGTTTGGGGATACTTGTGCATCGTTCAGATTTCCGATTGCTAGATTTTCAATTTAATCAATTAATTTCTACATTAATTACTAGTGTTTGAACTAAATACCAGAATCTGGTTCCTTTATTCACCAGATTCTGTTTATCGTCTGGTCTGATCATTTCTCCGGCCAGTCTGGTCGACTAGAGGGAGCAGATGCTACGTCAAACTCTGGCCTCTATCATACAAGCCAGAGACGTTGCTACCAGGGTAACTAACCACCTCGTAGGTCTTATTGTGTCCATTTTTAATATTATTATCATATAACTGTAGCTATCAAAATTTTTTAAAACATATTATGTTATTTTTGAATTGATTTTTAATCCTGAAATTGTAACATTAAATTTGAAATTAGCGACCTTGAAGACCCGTATGTACAAATTTCGATGCAGATCTGTAAGAGTTTTGAAATTATATTCACTTTATTGGATCTTTCACTTTCATTTTCACATATTGACATTAAATTAAAAATCAGAGACCTCGAAAAGATCACTGTGCCAAGTTACATACGAAGCAGAAAATATCTTGAAATTTGGCGAGCTATCGAAATTTTCAGTTATAGATATCATGGGTTCTTCGCTTGTTTTAAATTGTTTGTAATTCGTTCACCACCACGGTCGTATACACAGGTCCGAGAGCTCTCGTGGTGGGAGAAGTTCCCTAATGTAAGCCACAAAGTTTCGCAAACTGACCACTGAATGTAGTGGCGTATGTGTTGGGTAGTGTAGGATTTGAATGTAAAAAGATAAACAAAACACATTTTCTAACATTTTTTAACCTGAGAGTCTCAACTTGTGTCAAGAATATTTAGTGAAGTATTAATTTTGGAATTTTTATTTCTGTAACAATTTTATCGGTTATCTTAATTTGCTATCGGCAATTTTTATTTATAAGAAATTTTTATTATGATTAAAGATGTGTGCTAAGGCTACTTGTTGCACTATTTTAATTTTTGAAAAATCAGTTTGATGCAATTTACTTTAAATCATATAATTTTTAGCATCAATAAGTGTTTATTACTTTCATTAATTAAAAATGCATCACTGGATTAAATTGACTTCCTAAAATTAAAATGTCAAATTATTCCGCCACTTTCTCTACTCTACTATTACGCTACTACCGGAAATGTCAACTTTGTGAAATAATCGGAAGCTTCAATAAGGGTACTTCCCCCACCACGAGAGCCCCCGCACCTATGTATACGACCATGGTTTACCACGAAATTGCCCGTGTAATGGCTATGGGCGAAAAGAAATCTAGTTAAAATTTCAGTATTCTTTAGTCATAAGGAATATCACGAAACAAAAACTCAAGAACTTCAAAGTAGATTCGCATGTGCAAAAACGGTGCTTAGAACATGAAAGTACCACTCTTTCATACCCTCTCATGACTTAACTCTTGAACTGAGGAAATATTCCTTCGCTTTGCGTTTTGGCGTTTTTCCAAAGAAAACTGTGCAATGCAGTAGAAAAAGAGTGCATGTTTAGTCAAGTGCAGTAGTCACTCTACTCGATCATCGATGTGAGAGGCGAGGGGACTCACATCAGAAAGCACCCCGAATTATTAATATTTGAAAATTATATTCAGCTTTAAATCACTATTAAAAATATAATGAAAAGCAGTTTAAAACAATCAAAAATTATAAAAATATATGTAAGATCTTAAAAAAAAATAACGAAAATATGTTTAAAAAATATTCATTAACTACAGTCATATAATGATAATATTATTAATGGACACAATGAGACCTACGAGGTGCTTAGTTACACTACAGCAGTTCGCGGCGCGGCAGCCGGGCGCAAGAACGCTCTGTTAAGTCGAATAGCAATCTTATCCTATATTTATTCACCAAAGCATACATCATTTATTAACAGGTTGTCAACATACAGGGGTCTGAAGTTTTCACTTTTTCAGTTGTTCTTTCACCTTCACGTTAGTGTAACTTCTTTTAGGATTATCCGATTGGACTTTTATTACAGTCGTTTGGAAAGCTCTTTTCATGTACTTTTAGACTGTCATAACATTTTTTTAACATCAATATTAAAATTGATGTTTTAAAAAATACCATACTTTCAATATTTTTTTTGTTTCAAAAATAGCTTTTTTACACTCTATGAAGTCATATAGAAGAAAAAGTGGATTAGAAATAATGTCATAGTTAAACTGAGATTTTTACGCTCGAAGGGACCACGTTATGATTATATAATATACATACACACAAGAAATCATCTCAAGATAATTAAATTTTTTAATGCGGGCCTTCAGGAGTGTGTACTCACTCGAGATGGATACGACTTCATGCATTTTGCTCACCCCTGCTATTGGAGTCAAGGCCGAGGGTTTCAGCAGCCTCCTCGACTGTTTTGTACACAAACGCTTCTTTGCCCACTTCTTCGTGCTTCCTGACCATTTTAAGAAGAGGATCTCGTCCATTTGCGACTATATGTGCTGTACCCAGAAAAATTCTGTTGTGAAGACATTCAAGATTCATTATTCCGCGACAACCTTGACGGTATGAGATGTAAAGTCGCGGAAAAGAAAAAATTAAGGTGCATGCTTTTGTTCATATGCATAACCTTTCGTGACCCGATATCGAGGGATCTGAGCTCGTCCTTCGTTCATGGAACCACTCCAAATAAATAGAGCACTACCGGCACGTCAAGATCCTTCTTTCCTCGCCGACAGTTCGGAAGATCAAATCCGTCGGATGAGACGTTTGTATCTGTTTCGGAGAGTGTCCTTTATAGATGTTACGTCCTCAATGCGACTTTGTGGCACGGCCAGTTATGTATGGGTCTCTCCAGTGCCGAGGTATCATATAGTACTTCTGTCGACGAGCTCAGGATCTTCGGGGATGCTCAGGGCCGGCTTGACCAAAAGGCTAATGAAAACGTTACATCTTAAATTGAGAAACGTATTTAAATTCAGAGATGAACTTAAATTAAGCAAAAATTTATACGTATTTTAGTTAAGTTTATCTGAGTTCAAGAAAGCGTATGATTAAATTCTGAAATTGAAAACTGTATACGTCTTATTAAGTTTCAAGAAAATTAGAAATGTTCTAAGTCGACAAAATCGGAAATATCAAATAACTCATTTTTAATAAATAATTACATATTCAAGTGTGTAAAAAAAGTTAAACTTATATTCGTCCAAATTTTATACTTCACTTTGAGGTTATGCCTCGTGCACGTCTCATGAAAACAATAAATGTACTGAGTCGGATGCCGTACACGGTTCTGCTCCCTACTGAAAAAGCCTACATAGTAAACTACATTGAAACCTATGTGGGAACCCATATGAGATCCTTTTTTGAATTCCTGTCTCACATTATAATCTGAGATAGGAATATAGGATGGGAATCTATAACAGTTCTTATTATGGGGTTTCATGAAGGTTTCTACATGGATAGGTTTGTAATTAATATTTAAGGAGTGCGCAGTACTTTTATATGAAAGTGTTGGCTGCGCAGTATTTTTTGGGCGTTTTTAAGATTGCTGACTATGCACTACTGACCATCAGGCAGCATATTGTTGACAGAATACGAGTACTATCTAACGCTAGGAGAAGTCTAGAGCGAAGAGAGAGGTGGGGCAGAGAAAATCAGCAGTTTTTGCCTGACCCATCTCGATTCTTTCAAGACCCTTCAATTACTGTCGACCACCCGCCCACACCAAAGGAGGTAGAGGCATTTTAGAGAGAAGTCTACGAAGACCAGCATCCACTGAAAGAGCACTCGAAGAATATAAATGGCTTCAAGGAGCTGTGCAGTGCCCTCATAACACCTGAGGAGGAATGCCCACCTATCACTACCGGGGAGGTGAAAAACTAAGGTCGGAAGAGCCTAGTCCGGAGTGTTTGGTAGAAGGGCGCACAGTGCTCCTGCCGAAGACGAGCAACTTAGCTGACCCTAAAAATTACAAGCCAATAACTTGTCTGAACACACTGTATAAGATCTTCACGGCTATCCTAAATGATAGGATTCTTCGGACAATTGGACCTGTGTGGCGAGAAATGTACGAACAACGTGGCTCAAAGAAAGGCGTAGCAGGATGTCGGGAGAACCTGCTCATCGATAGATGTGTCTGTAAAGACGCAGCATTCTATCAGCGTTATCTTTTGATGGCCTGGATTGATTACCGGAAAGTTTCTGATTTAACCTTAAATTCAAGCTTACAGGTTCATGCATACATCGTGAGGTGCATAGAGAGATTGATGTCGCTTTTGAAAACCAGATTTACTACCTTATCTGGAAGACATCGTGTGATCACTAACAGTGTCACCTTTCAGAGATGTGTGTTTCAGGGCGACACCATGAGCCCTCTCCTCTTTTGCCTCACATTATTTCCACTATCTCTCGCACTTCGCCATTCCAAAGGGTACCTCTGCGGCAAACCTGGAAATCGAAAGCATAAAGTCACTCCTGTATTTTACTCGGATGATCTTAAGATCTATGCTAAAAATTAAGAGAAACTACATCTAGCTCTAGACATTGTCAAAGAGTACACTCAGGAAATTGGAATGGAGTTCGGGTTCGAAAAATGCGCCAAGGTTTATTTAAAGAAAGGAAAACTTAATGGAATTCCAGAAGACCCTGAGCTCGTCGACAGAAGCGCTATACGAGACTGCTGGAGAGACCTATACATACCTGGGTGTGCCACAGAGCCGCATTCAGGACGTGGCATCTATAGAGGATACTCGCCAATGCAGATACAAACGTCCATTCGACGGATTTGGTCTTACGAATTATCGACGAGGAACAAAGTATCTGCGGCGAACATGCTTGCCGTCCCGGTAGTACTGTATTCATTTGGAGTGGTTCCGTGTACGAAGCACGAGCTCAGATCCCTCGATATCGGGTCTCGAAAGGTTATGCACATGAACAAAAGCATGCACCTTAAATCTTCTGTTCCGCGACTTTACATCTCACGCCGTCAAGGTGGTCACGAAATACTAAATCTTGAATGTCTTCACAACAGGATTATTTTGGGTACAGCACATATAGTCGCAAATAAACAAGACCGTCTTCTTAAAATAGTCAGGAAACACGAAAAAGTGGGCAAAGGGGCGTTTCTCTACAAAGCTGAAGAGGAGGCTGCTGAAACACACGGCCTCAACTTCAATATCTGGGATGAGCAAAGTGCATCAAATCTTATCCATCTCGAGTACTCACTCCTGAAGGCCCGCATTAACTAAGCAAAGGAGAAAAACATCCGCTAACAGCTTCTCGAGAAGAAGATGCGCGGCATCTTCGACAGAAATGTGGAGGATCTGTCGATGTCGTATGAGCTAACGTTTGTTTTCGTTAAATCACTCGGATCGAAGTCATGCACGCCCCGAGCATGTAGGACACATACTATCTCATTTTCCAACTCATGCGGGAACGACCTACATCCAAAGGGAAATAGAGTCAATTGTCGAGCATGAGAAGTGTCGGATATACTGGAACTTCATATTCTCGACAATTGTTTCTGTTGCGCACTCGAGGCCTGACATAGTTCTTCTTGACTTCGAGAAACGAACCATGATCGTTATCGAATTTTCGGCACCAGCTGACCGAAACATCATAGCCAAGGAGAATGAAAGGAAGAGGGGTATAAAGAACTTATAAGGTAGTTGCGACAACTACACCCGGAATATTCCATTAGGCTAATCGTCTTGATCATCGGCGGTCTTGAAGGTGCCAAGGTTTCACTGGTTAATAGTCTGAAAAGCATCCCTGCGTGTCGAGAGAATGCCAAGACAATGCTCGGTGTCCTCAGGGCGCACAAGGCTTTTGCCAGATCATCGTATTGAATTCGTCGCAGACTGTAACCACCTATCTCACGGCCGTGAGACGTGATTACAGCTGAAATTTTACCGCGATTTCGCTGGAAGCGGGTGCAATTTTTCAGATAAGCACCTGCTCCCAGCGAAATCCTGCGGTTGTCCTTATGACAAACTTTAAACTAAACCTAAATAATTTTCCAGGTAAAATATTTTTCAAAAAGGTTAATGTCATTCTTGAAGTAACTTTTAACAAGGAATCCAGTGGTGACCTTGAACTTGACCTTTAGGTTGATCTTCAAGGTTATTTCAAGGTTAAATTTGTTTTTTTAAGTGGGAACCCCTATTTTTGACAACGGCAGTGGAAAGAGCAGGAAATTTTACGTCCAAACATGTACTCAAGTCGTGGGTCAAGGGTGACCTTCAACTTCTGCTGAAGGTTATTAAGCTTGAACCAGGTATGGGACGGGTCCAGTCTATACTGCTGCGGCTCAGATGTTTACTAAAAACTTCAAAGTCATTGCTGGAGTAACTTTTAACGAGGAATCCAACCGTGACCTTAAATTTGACCTTGAGCTTAACCTTCAAGGTTATTTCAAGGTCAGCTTTTTTTTTTTTTTAATTGGGAACCCCTATTTTTGATAAAGGCAATCGGAAGGGCAGGAAATTTTGCGTCCAAACATAAACTTAGGTCATGAGTCAAGGATAACCTTGAATTTCAGCTGAAGGTTATTAGACTTGACCCAGGTATTGGGCGGGTCCAATCTGTACTGGTGTGGCTGAGGTGTTTACGATAAACGTCGATGTCATTCTTGCAGTAACTTTGAACAAGGAATCCAGTGTGATCTTGAATTTTACCTTGAGCTTGACCTTCAAGGTCATTTGCAAGTCCATTTTTTTACATTTAGCGTTACCCAAGAAAAAAGACGTGGACGTAGTAAAATCTGTTTCCTTTGGGGTGCTTGATTTACGTGAGTCCCCTTGCCTCTCACGATCGGGGTGCTTGATTTACGTGAGTCCCCTCACCTCTCACGATCGGGGTGCTAGATTTAAGTGAGTCCCCTCGCCTCTCACTTTTTATTATTAGCATTAATCAGCACAACATCTTATTTTAAGTGCTCGAATTGTTCTCCATTCACCTCTTGACAGTAAGCTAATCGATGATAAAA